>JAHWFO010026424.1:0-35678 GCA_023313115.1 Rhysida immarginata | reverse complement strand
TTTTTGTAGGTACTGCTACAGCCCATAACAGAAAAATTTTTATTACTCATACTGCAATAATAGCCTGGCAACTAACAAAATTCTAATTAAGAAAATAAAACGTGGATTGACTACTGGATTGTTGTGATGAGAACGAAATCGTCCTTCGCTGATAGTCTCAGCGTCTCGCAGGACTATTGCCGGAAACTGCCGCTTAGTGGCGCAGAGTCGCCACGAAAGCTAAGGTGTACGTGGCCTATAAATTCCGAGTCCTTCGAGCTTAGTGCAATCAAGAGCTCATAAGGGAGAGTGAGTCTCTTCCACGTTAAAGCTGGTCCCATCATCGAGCACAAACAAGGGGGATTTTAACGTGCTGCCATCTAATGGCGTTTGTCAGCATATCGTCGAAACCGAAACCTTTTGCGATGCGGTAAAAAATAAGATTCGAGCGATCACTTTGAATAGGGTTTAAAAATCAACAGAATTCACGAAAATTAATACATCCTTATTAATAATTAAATTTTATGACAGTCTCTATGCTAATAATAGTTAAATAAGTTTTAATGCAGATTTGTACTATTAATTATGATAAAAAATTTGACAACCCAGGATATTAACGATATTTCCTAATTTCATTAGCTTCTTCTTTCCGAATTTAGTCATTGAAAGCATATTAATAAGAAATGTTTTTATTTTCTTGATTTTTATATCTATAATAATTGTATATAGTTTAATAATTGAAATGTATATACTTTTCTGAAACAATAGTAACAATTGAAATATGATAGCATTATTCTGCCGTTTCTTCTAATAATAAATAGTAAAATAATTTCCAAAATGAAATGAGAATAAAATCTTGTAAATATTCCAAGGAGCTTTACCCGTGACATAGAAGTAATATTAAATTCGAGAATTTAAGGTCTAACTAAGTTATTAGTAACGGAAATTATAACGGAAATCCATTTAATTCTTTCCAAATTTACGTCTATTTTATTGCTCAAATATTGAATGATTTAGTCCCTGAGCCTCGACAAAACGGTTTCATGTGTGCGTACCCATGTCACAATGCTTAAAAGATGATCATGAAAGTAGCAGTTTATTCATTCCTGACGAATTGATTGTTCTATGACATGCCATTATTTTGGTTTTCTTTACGGTCACTGTTTTAGCGCGTGAATTCGAAAAAGGGGTCCACGAAAAAGCCTGAAAAGTTGATTCAGCCGAGCTAAGACTTCTATGGTCATATTTCAAAAATTTTATTTGAAACAGTTAATCCGTTTTCAAGTAATCGTGCAAACGGCGACCGGATAAACGTACAGTCCAAGCGTGCATTTTTATAAGTAGCTTTTTGCTAAAGCTCATAATAAATAGCGCTATTTATTCGCTCGAATTCTTGAGTAAATTTACCACTACCAACCGAACTACCTTATTTTCAAAGATCACGGAACATTATATCAACGGACAGATGGACCATGACTAACCTAATCTGAAAAATAATAAAATACTGTCCTGAACTTTAACAAACATTTTATGCAGTAACTGATGTATTCCCAACAATTTTCTGTATTTTTTATTATTTTTCCTGTTTACTTTCCTAATTTAACTTTATTCCATCTGGAATACATATAAATAAATAAATAAATAATTTAAAAATCAGTTCGTCACACATCATTTGGTCTGAAACTTTTTTCAATGCTTCAAATCGTCACATACATTTCGCTCAGTATCATTTTGACACTCAAGTCAATTTGACTCCTTCCGTTCGTGTAGTCAAGTCGTTATATCCGTACGCCCCAGAATCGATTTGACTCAGTACACTGGACAGATTCAGCAAATGACATTGAAATGGTCACGTTCATTTCGTCCCAGAATTGTTTCGCCACTCTGTCGAATTGACACATTCTGTTCGTCACATTCACTTCGTCACTTCACGTATTCAGTCAGCTACAAAAAGGTTTATGAATTATTAACATGTAGCCGTGATAACCGTAGTCCCTTGTTCGAATCCAGGTCGCGGAATTTTTCCTTTTTTTCATTATTATCTTTAGCTTATGTTTGGAGAATTAAATCCAGTTTTAATTAATACTTACGTTCCAATTTTGTTTAGTTATTTAATTAGGTTGAAACCCCAAAAGTACAATCTACTGAATCCCGGATAGCGTTGCGCTCCTTATTTTTGTTATAATAAATCTTATTGTGTGGGCGACATAGAAAGTACACTTCTTATAGCGTTAACAGAAACTGCATCGCTCTATCCAGTAAAATCTTCAGTGTGAAAATTGATTTCGAGTGGTTTTATTTGCCTTATCGTCGTATAGCATCCAAGTTTCTCACCTTATCCTATAGTATGATTCGCCTTAATGGGGTTCGATCAGAACTCCCGGTTTTTCAAAAAAAATTTTAAAATTCGAACTTCAAAATCTAGACATTGCAAAGTCCTACCGAGATAATTTTTATATATAAAGCCACCATTAATACCCGGCATTGCTTGTGTTTTAATAAAAAAAAGCTATAACTAAAAACCAAACAGTGAAAAGTAATTAAGAACAATTTTTAATTAAAAGTATTTATTCTGTTGAACAAAGTAAAAAACTTAAGTTAAACACAAACCCCTACAAAACAAGGAATTAGTTAATGCAAAATAAATAAATAATGTTTCAAATAAATAATGTTCCAAATAAATAATGTTCATACTGAAACCGTTTTGGTTAAAGTAGATCTAAGGATTATGTGGAATGTCAACACGTGAGCAACCAACATATAGCTGGCCATAAGAAAGTCAAGAAGACTTTATATCAAGTCCAACAATCTTAAGAGATTGTCCTGAGATTTGTTGATTGACATAGCGAAACTGACCATGTGCCAACCATCTCTTCACATGGTAGTTGATGCATGTTGAGCTGTTGGTAAAAAATAAGGCAATCCTCTGCTGCCAGTGGCAAGCAGTTGCTGTGAAAAGTGCACAGCTGTTAAATCTTCAAACAGACGGGCTCTCCTGATGGTCTTCAGTTCCAGTTTCTGAACATGTTGCCAGAGAATGGAGCTCTTCAAAGAAGCATTCAGCTCATCAGCCTTTGTGCCTTTTGGGATGACGATTCTCGTCTGTTGAAAGTCTCCTGCAAGTACCACAGTCAATCCTAACATGAGATTGTCACTGCCTCTGATGTCATTCAAAGTCTTGTCAACAACTTCCAGCGACTTGCGATATGACATGGTGCACACATTCCAAACAATGAGCCGTGTTTATTGGAAAACCATGGCCTTGCCTGAATTCCTTGAAATGTTAATTATTGAAGAATCTGTTTTAGCCAAGTTCAAAGGAATCTTAAAAGCTGAATGTGCAGTCCTGCCTCCAGTATAAAATGCTGCTGCAATACCAAAAGATGCTACAGCAAGATATGCAGTGCTGCCTGGTCTTTGCGAGAAAAAATTGATCAGGAAGGTTTTTTCTGTGCCTCCAGGCACATCAAGAAAAAAATGTTTTCCAGTCTGTCTTCTGACAGCATCAATTATCCTGTTGTAAGCAGTTCTTTGGTCATCGAGTAGCTTTCGTTCATTTTCTTCAACAAAAGCCTCCAGTTCACCTATCTTTTTCTATCTTATTTCTTTTTCTATGTATGTATCTTCAATTTATCTTCTTCTTGTATTCCCCCTTTACGTGGTCAAAGAAATAAGAATTCCCTTAAAAAAGAGAGACAGAATCCCCGCCCCCCCCGCCGGGGGGGGGCGCTAAAAAAGCGTTATAACTCCACCATGACCTTGACCTTGGATCAATTTTACCTGTCTAAAACCTTCCCAGAGTCAACCTAAATTACCATGCAAAATTTCATCAAAATTAGACCATCCATTTTGGAATGCATAGTGAACAGACAGACAGACATACAGAGAAAATATATATATATATATATAGATTCGTTTCTAGTAACAGTATTGTAGCGTGACTTCGCAAAGGATTATGTGTTAAACCATCGTTGATTACAAACAGGTTACAAACTAGTATTGCTAATTTATCATTTTATTTTATGCGCTTGTCCTTTATGGGACATTATTAATATAAATTAAACAATGCACAAAACAATAAAAATGCTTTTTAAACTGGACATACCCCTGCTAAATTGGCAACACTGATGTAAAACTTGATGGCCGAGAGCGTTAAGGCTCAGGTCTTTTGGCTTTCGTGATGATCAGGTTAGGTTAGGGTCTTTTCTGGCGCGGATGTTTTCTCACTCTTATGATGAGCTTGCAATTTTCATTTGCCAGAGTATAGGGTTATTGGCCAATTCACTTCAAATTAACTATGCTTTTTCAGTGCTTCATAGATTTGGAGGATAAATAATGGTTATAAATGATGGTGATGATACACTGCCTAGCCAAAATAAAGTCGCCGTCGAATATTCAATAGGCAAATACTAAGGAGTCTGTCACAGGCATACTACTGAAGTTTTGTGCGAAATAGTTCCTTAATATTGTCCTGCATTAGTTTATCGCTGTATTTGTTTTGAAGAAAGATGTATGTGGACGCAGCACATGGTCGCGGAAAAGATGACACGGAGTTTCAGAAGGAGCAAATTATCGGCTTATTCCAAGCAGAGAAAACAAGCAAAGAGATTGCGGCAATTACTGGGATTGAGTAAAAAGTGTTCAACAATTAGTAAAGCCTTGGAAGGAAAGATCTGAATCATCAACCCCGAGTAGTAACTGTGATCGGAAAAAAATTCTGACTAATCGTGACTGGAGATCGTTAAGACGCATGATGAAGGAAAAACCGAAGAAATTGTACATTAGACCTGACAGAAAAGTTTAACAAGGAAATCAAAAGCTTATCCATCCGCACAATGCGACGAAACTTTAAGGACTGTAACTAAGCAACTGCTCTGCCACAAGATATCCGATTTTTATTAAAAACAATAGGAAAAGATGATTACTGTTCGCCCGGGAGGAGAAAAATTGGAAAATGGAACAGATGAAAAAAGTCATCAGGTTTGATGAATCCAGGTTTACCCTATCCTACATACAAGGGTTGGTCGAAAAGTTGTAACTTTTTTATTTGGTGACCGATTTTTAAAATTCTTTTTATATCTGATACTTACATTTGTCCTCAATATAATGCACTATTTTCCATTAGACAGAGTCCTGATGCGCCAACGCATGAAAAATCGGATGAACAGAATTCCGGGGTTGTTGTCGACACGAGAATTGAATGGCATCTTTCACCTCATCATGAGAACGCAACTCATGTCCCTTAAGGTGCTCAGTCTTCTTTGGGAAGTGGTGAAAGTCGCAAGGTGAAAAGTCTTCCATCTTTGAACTGTACACGCTGCAATGCTTCTGGGTGTGGGGACAGTATGCGGGTGAGCGTTATCGAGCTATAGAAGAGGGCTCAAAGCTGCCATTCAATCCTGGTGTCGACAAAAACCCAGGAATTTTTTTCCGACGGGTTCATCCGACTAGTTACGCGTTGGCGCAATGCGTGGAAAGGAATTGGGACTATGCCAAAAAGTGAATAGTGCATTACACAGAGGACAAATATAAGTATCAGATACAAAAAGAATTTTGAAAATCGGTTAAAAAATAAAAAAATTACAACCATGGAGGCATTACTTTTTGGCCCACCCTCATAGATGATGAGCGCATCAGGGTAAGAAAAGAACCGCACTATCCAAGCCTGTGGAGACTCTGCGATGATCTGGGTTTGCTTCTGTTGCTCTGGTCTGTATTCTGCAATGTTATGCAGCCGAGTGTCTGAATATGCTGGATGACCAGGTCATTCCGTTCTTAAACGAGTTTCTTTTTTCTGATCGAACTGGAGTGTTCCAGGAAGACAACGCCAGGATACACCAAACTTGAATTCCAATTGATGGTGTGGTCTTTCCCTCTGAAATTGACTTAAAAACTCATGATTCGAGAAAATACAGTACATTGAAATTAAAAAAAATCCTTCTTTACATGTGTCCCTATGTAAATAATTTTGTGCAGCTAACTATTCTGAAACGGCAAAATGTAGAACCGAAAGAAACTAATACACTGTTAGAGGTAACCTTAAACTTATGAAAATGGGTTAAGTCTTTTATGATATAATTTTGTTAAAAAAAATAAAGAAATGTTGTAGCATTTATTTCAGCGAATAAAAGTTAATAGAGTCACTATAGGCAGAGACTCCTTTCATTGAGAGGAATAATACATTCTTCAATAATTCGTTCGATAGTCCCCTCAAAAGTATCCGCATCGTTATCAGTCCTTCAACATTTGTCATAGATGTTTACAAGGCAGGGTAATCATTTTTTTTAAAATTATGACGGGTGAGTTAAAAGTCTGTTACCTCCTTCCTATCTTGGATACCAATGTAGTTACGCAAATTCCAATACAAGGAATGATTAGGAACTGGAGGGTGCTCTATCTGATGGAGCACCTTTTATCATCTCAAATATGCAAATTAAGCACATCTAAATTCTATCTCGAAAACCGTAAGAGATACACAAAAAAATTCTAATTGCACATTTGTTCAACTGCAAATTTCAAACAAAACAAAAAAAAAGTTCACCAAAATCCGATGAGTTGATCACTCACAATCCTCATTGCAAGCTCATTGGACGATTTCAATGTGGCAGACAGAACAGTTCGAGTTGACTGCGAGACAAAATGATTCTAGGACAAAGTGAATGATGTGACGAAATGATCTGATAACGTTTTTGTTTCGAGTTTGTTTGTTTTATAAAACGCTAAAACTTACCTCCTCAGTTTTCCCATCGAATAGGATAAACCCAGTGAAGTGATGTTATTTTAACTGAAGAAACAAAACAAAACACGAATTTCTACCACGGAAATTGCCGAGAAACTTTATAAACAACAGCGAAATTATAAACAACACGATTCGTTTGTTCGTTATAATCTTCGGTCGCATGCAAGCAGAGAAGCGGGAAACTTACAATTTTTGATTTGCATGGTCAAATTCCGAACTCGCTTCTCTAATTTTGTGATAAATCACTTTCTCATTCAGTCAGCTGAACAGATCCAATTCGTCACATTTATTTCATTGCAATAACTCAGGCCAACGATGAAAAATTATCTTGAATGAATTTGCCTTATTCTTGTGGAGTTTTTTTTTGGTTTTTTTTTGTTTTTGTTTTTTTACGCTGAATCATCTGCTTTTAGATTTTTTCCTTCACGTCAGGTTTCCGAGTTACGCACATAGGGACGAACATGTAAAAAGTAATTGGCGTGAAGAGAAGTGGCTCCAATGTTAAAGTATCCGTATTTTTCGGCCACAAGGAAATTTATCAGGCCCCAAACTCTGAATAATTTAAAAGTGTTTCATTGATAAACAAATCTCTGGGTGAGAGAAAAAAATCCGAGATTCGGATTCAGAATAAAAGAAAGCGTACGAGAATCAGGTCTTAACGTTACAAATGAATTTTAAAAGATATTTTTTTTGTTGGCTTGTGTAATTCAAACCATTCTTTATGTCACAGATTTACTACTTCATTACTCAACAAGAACATTTTAATGTTATTATCAAAAATGAATTCGTTATGTTCAAATGCAATTTTAAATTAAGACTAAAGCTACACATATATGTTTTTATTTATTTATTTATTTTTTTGGAAAACTACAATTTTTAAAACTAAAAAATATATAAAATATAACTGACCTTATGATCTGTGGATACTTGTGTATAGATGAAGGAAGGATGCCACTTTTCCACAAAAGAATTTTAATAATCTTCATAAATGTATACATTTCAACTACCAGAATAAAGGAACATTTTGACTACGTAAGAAACAATAGACCAGAACAATCAGCTTATGCTGAACATGTAATTAATACTGGACACGTTATGAAGACAGAAAACTTCAACATTCTACATGTGGCTGATGACTACAAAAGACTTAATTTCTTGGAGTCCCTGGAGATTTTGAGGTGCCAAGAACAAAAACTCCTGAATCATGATGCTGGACCTCTCGATCTATCACGATGGGACACATTGTTAGCCCATGCTAAATAACGGTTTTCTTGGCCCCCCTTTTCCCTTTTTCCTCTTCTTCTTTGGATTTTTCTTCTGTATTTTCTGTTCAAACTCTGTAGAGCTCTCTCCTAGGTCCGCTAAATTGGACCAACCACTCTTGAGTGGCAATTTCTTTTGCGCCCTATTGGCTTCTTTCTCCTATATAAACCTTCTCCTTGTTTTTTACCTCGACTCATACTGATGATGACTACCTGGTAGTTGAAATGTATACATTCATGAAGATTATTAAAATTCTTTTGTGGAAAAGTGGCATCCTTCCTTCATCTATACAATTTTTAATTCTACAGGGCGACCCAAACTTATCCAGCATAATTGTTTAGGAACATTGTATGGTTCAAATGGAACAAAAATGTCGTATAAACATTATATCTGGTTTCGATCATGTGTTAGACATCGACGTCTGAACGATCCTGTCTCCCTGAGAACTTGGTGTATCCTCAAAAACACCTCTCGATATGGATGGCGCCTGTGAGAAAATGCATCCGCGTCCAACCTGCTGGCTTCTGCAGCGTTACCAGCAGTAAGCTCATAGTAAAAATGAATATTCGCATATTCTTCTTTTGTGAAAATAAACGCCATAATGAACTTCGACGCTGTGTTGCAGAATATGAGCAATTGCTCAAATCAACGGCCAAGTCAATGAAATATCTTTCACACGTGTTACGACGATACCTCTTCCTGTTTGGCATGCAAAACAGGAGAGTCTATTTAAGAATAAATAGGCAAACCTATGTTTTTTTCCAGGAAAAGACTCTAAATAAAAGAAAATAGACAAACGTCGATATCTCACACCCGATCGAAACTAGATGTAATGTTTATAAGATATTTTTTGTTCCATTTGAACCATACAGTGTTCCTAAACAATTATGCTGGGTCACCCTGTATAAATATGCAAACTGTTTTAAAAAAAGAGAAGAGAAATGGTTTATTTAAAAATAAAAATTATATTTAAAGGAGAATTATTTCCTACTGAAAAACTGCGCACTTATGACTTAAATATAATACATTGTAAACTGAAAATGTACTGGTATAAACATTTTAAGCGCCATAACCGTGTATTTTCATGGTGGCGCATAAAAATGTTAAAAAATAGAGTTTTTGTTAATGATTGATGTAAAAGAAAAAAAGGACGAGACACAAAAAATCCTGGAATAAAAAGCAAATTGGACGCAGAATAGAAAGACCCTGAAAAAAAAAGCTGACGTTTCGGATAGAATCCTTGGTCAAGGCAAAAAAAAATGAGGTTTCTTTTAGGTAATATAATAATGAGAAAACGTAAAGGTCTAGGATTATTATATGATACTAAACAACTAAATTTTGATAATAAAATAGTGCTGATAAATTGTTTTATTTATCAAGCATTGCTTTCTTTAGCAAAAATTAAAAATAATATTTGATGGGAAAAAGTTTAAGACCTATAACTTCTCTCCCGCCCTCCCCATTTTAGCGGCTTATTCCATTTACATGATCAGCCCATTACTATTACGTCGCATGCAAATATATGCAAAGTGTGGATAATTATTTGTAGTGCATACACCATTTCAAAATGACTTTATATTGGCAAAATACAAGCCCATCTATCAAAAAGAGCAGACCCGCAAAACAACTCCTAGACTGCGCCGCATTATAGTGCGAAAATAAAAGTAACATGAAATATGTGAAATTAATGACGAACGTAGTGTAAATATCAATTGGGAAAGTGTTTCACGCCGCTCGAATAATGCTGAAATTCGAGTAACGAAACCTTTTATCTTCACCAAAAATCGTAAATCTAGACTAGAATTTGCTATACTCATTTGTCATGGACATCTAAAATGTAGCGCAAAATCTTGTTTTCTGATAAAAACAAGTTTCAGCTATTTGGCAGTGACAGAATAAGAAATATTCGACTGTGTTAATGGTCAAAGATGTAATCTTGCACATCAATTGCCAACAGAGACAATTACCATTTATCGCACTGATTGTGTGGGAACTTTTTCTTATGCTGGATAGATGACAACATACACCAAATAGATGACATTACGGATCGATATGTATACAGAGATATTCCTAAAGATAAGAAATTCCAAATAGAATGATAAATATCAGGTCATTTAATAAATTCTTGCTTATTTCAGCAGCCTGAACCACTTAACAAATATTTGCATCGTTATATCTATTCTTTTGAGAAGAGTCTTATCTGAAATTACTTTATCATAGTCACAATCAGTAAATGAAAGGTCAAAATTCGAGCATCATTATTTTTTGAATTCAAACTGCCACAATACAACTGAGACATCCTGAAATGTATGTTAAGCGTATGCACAGGATGCCTTGTCAACATGAAAAGCTCAGTTTTGGTTTTCAAAATTCTTGGATAGAGATGAATCCGTCGAAGCTAACACCCGCTCTGGACGACCGCCTGCTGTTGATGGAGATGCACTGAAGGCAGTTATTGCGGCTAATCCATGCCAAACCTGTCATGCATTAGCACAGTGACAGAGGGAACTGTGCATAATTATTTTCGCATACAGGGAGAAGTTAAAATATTGGATAAATGGATCCTCCATCAGAGCCCGCTCTAGCTTTCATGCCGCCCCGGACGCATATTATCGACTAAATTAATACGACGAAATTGTATTCATATAACCCTTTTTCGTGCTGTTAGTGAAATTAACGTTCATTTTATGTTGTTAAATCTTGCATGTCTATATTCAGACATGTCAGACATTATATAAAATACATTTCTATATTTACATTGCTAGAGTTTATTAGGACTCTTATGCGTTCATCTATGATGTCAGAAGCGGTGTGTTCTGGATAATTAGCGTTGAAAAGGTCATCAATATGACTTAGCTAATAATATTTTTATCTTTAATTTAATCTTTTTTTGAAACAAATGTCTGTTTTTTATAGCAAAAAAATTTGCTTCATTTTTTTATAATGATGGGTACATATATGTGTCGTGTGGAAGTTCTGCAGGCATAGTGTGTATGCAGAGCAACAGATGGCTCTGTGGTAGCTGGTAGTAGCGCAGCGAGGGTTGTGAAATCAGACAGTTGGTGAGTGTCGTGGGTGAAGGAAATAACCCGTGTTGAGCAGCGCGCTTACATCAAAATAGCAGTTCTCTGAGGGAGAAATGCGATGCAATGTCATAGTAAATTAGTGGAAGCCCTTGGGAATAATGCCCTACCATACCGTACAGTAGCACGGTGGGTAGGAACGTTTCAGCAAGGACGTGTGTCAACCAGTGATGAGCAACCGTGACGGTCATATTGCCCTGTATACTACCGTAATAAATTAGTATGTTACGATATTACAGTGCTATTCATTGTCCACACATGTATTTAACACCTTGTCCTTTCGTCTGTATATGGCACATTTTTCAACCGGACTGGTATCTTCAAGAAAAAAAATAGTTGCCTCGACTTTTGCCCCAACCCTCGTAAAAAGGTGATTAGTTATACACGGAAACTACTCGTTTATATTGAATAAGTGATAATTTTAGAGAATTACGAATTCCTCTCTAGAAAATAAATTTGATTTTTATGAATTTTCTTAAATATTAGTTATACAGGGTGTTTCAAAATTATGTACAATAAATTTAGTGACATATTCTTCAGGTCAAAAGAAGTCGAAAATGTTCTATAGCACTTTGTCTGGAAACGATTTATTTACGCGATACAGCCAACTAAACCCGTGGCTCCAAATTATAGGAATTGTTCAGAGTGCCCGCCACCAGCTCGCACGCACGCTTCGGCTCCTTGCATGAGCGACCGTCTGATGTCATGGAAGAGTTCGTCGCCAGCATTACGAACGGTTTGGCATGCATTTTCAATTCGTTGTCGCAGATCCATAATGTTAGGAACTTCTGTGCTGTAGACGATCGTTTTCACATGACCAAACAGAAAAAAGTATAAGGGATTAAGGTCGGGTGATCTTACAGGCCAGGCTACCGGTCCACCTCGACTTATCCATCCAGTTGCAGGTCGTATGGATGCAAAAAGCTGACGGTGAAGAATGCGCCAAATAGATGATTGCGGAATGTGTACCATGGAAGAAATACGACGGGTGCTTGTCTGTGGTTCATCATGTATGATGTCAATTATCACATCCTCCTCATCCGGAGAATGTGCTGCAGGCCACCCTTGTCCTGTTTGACGGCCAAAGGAACCACGCTCCCTCAAATGTCTGTCGACAGATTCAAATGTTCGGTTATTTGGCAAACATCTATTCGGAAAGCGTTCTTGGTAGAGTCTTCTTTCTTCCACAGCATTTCCGTCCGCAAGACCATACAGTAGGTGTATGTCAGTGTATTCTGCACTGGAATACGTGTACATGACTTTTTTTACGTAAATCGTAATGCGTATGTCAAAGCACGCAAACGTTCTGAAATTGATATTCCTAGTGGATGTATAGTAGTGATGGAAACAACCGTACACAACTAATGGAACAACCTTAAAGTAGGTTTGAATGGAACAAACCACTCAACCTAGTGTTGGGTCGAAACGCTGGAACTGCTAAAATATCGTCCGCTAACTACCGTGCTTCCCTACTGTATGATATTAGATTACTCGCAAACAAATCGTTTCCAGACAAAGTGCTGTAGAACATTTTCGTCTTCTTTTGACCTGAAGAATATGTCACTAAATTTATGGTACATAATTTTGAAACACCCTGTATAAGAGTAGGAGTTGTATTAACTTTCTCCTACTTGTGTATCTTCCTGTGTTTCTACTGTGACTGATACTCCACAAAACCTTCTCTTCACCTGTGTTTTTTGTCCACCATTACTTCATTTTGTTTTATTCTAGTTTCCATTAAAAGGAGTATATACTCTGCTTTGCAATGAAATTGCCCTACCCACAAGGAGTTATCCGAATGAGCCAAAAGTGGGTGTACAGCATGAGATACATCTGAACAAACCTTTATTATGTCATGGAGCCAAAACGTGTACTCGTTTGTACAGGGTGTCCCAACGGAAAACGGCATCAGTATGTTGTGGCATCACCTCTAGCAGCGATGCATTGTTCCAGCCGCAGGTGTAGGTGATCATACAGGTGGCAAATGTCATCTTGGGGTCCGTCTTCCCAGGCCTGGTGAACCTGCTGTGTCAGATCATGGAGATTGCGGGGTGATCGTAAACGACGTCCCACACGTGCTCAATTGGCCATAGGTCTGGGCACCTCGCAGGCCATGGCAGGCAGTTGACATCATGTAGACATGCCATGCTCATGTTTGCCATGTGCGGTCTGGCGTTATCCTCCTGAAAGACTGCGCCGGGAATGTTGTGCAGAAAGGGCAGTAATACAGTCTGCAAAATCTCTGTGACGTGCCGTGCTGCTGTCAAGTTGCTTTGGATGGTGACTAAAAGAGTTCTGGTATCATAGCCGATGGAACCCCAGACCATGATCCCAGGTGTTGATCCAAAATAGCGATAACGTATGCACTGTTCATTGGCACGTCCGCATCTGTCGTCGGTGTCCAAACAAACGCGGGATTCGCCGCTGAAGACCATTGGGCACCATTCCAATCACCAGCCCATTCGTTCACGACACCACTGCAGTCGTATCGCGCAATGCTTTGGTGTCAAAGGAAGACAATAATGGATGCCTGGCAGACATTGTCGTGGCGTGTAATCGGCACGCTATTGTCGCTATTGACACTGGAACAGTACTGGGAATAGTGATGTTGTCGTGCATTTGCCGCAGGGTAATGGTCCTGTCTGCTAGCGCTGTTCGCAGTTTCTGCTGATTGGAACGAGCTGACGCGCTTCTCCAGGCCCCAGAGCCTGGTCTTCTGGCATGTGTGCCTTTTTCTCGCCATTGCCTCCAATATCGGCATCCCGTCCGTGCATCCCGCAACACATGGACAGCAATCCGTCTGGTTGACCATCCAGTCTCGGAATGCCAATAATTCGACCTTGTTTAAAGTCCGATATTTGTGTGAGCAGTTGTAATTGTCGTCGTCACGGCATTGAGATTGTTGGGCGGATTACAGTACTGTACGTTCACGAGGCAGTTGCTTCCTCCCTACTGCATGAATTGTCTCGCACAGGTGTCAACAAAATAACCCTCTACAGGCACCCAGACACCCTGTATCAACCCAAATGGTCATGTCATGTGAGCATGCATCTAATCGTTTACTAGTCGGAGGTAGACTAACCCCCCCCTCCCACTAAATATGGATAACGTCGGATAACTCCTTGTTGGTGGGGCAATTTCATTGCAAAGTAGTGTAAATGAAGTTAAAAAGATTTTATCTTATAAATATGAGCTGTTATGAAATGAGCAGTGGTGGCTCGTTCATAATTACTGCGGCACTGCAGCACCCCCAGTTTCACTTTCGATATTGATAACATTCAATATAAGGTCGTTTTTTCTTTAATACTCTTATTTTACAAGATCCTTAAGCTTAATGTCAGTATCTATTCCCTAGTTCGTGAAAAAATTACAATTTTCTGATGCAGCACCCCCAGAAATACGTTTCAATGTGGAGGCCTTCTCTCTCCAGGGTCACGGTCCAACCGAAGAAGAAATGTAGTCTGTCTAACCAATCAGAGAAAAGTGACCTTGTGAGACTGATTCACCCTGGCTTACCCAACTGCTTTTCTGGCTTAGATATAAATGAAGAACCTCCATAATACCAAGTGTGACACACAATTTGTAAATCATCAATGCCAAACAACCGCCAGTTCAACTTTTGCTGGACAGACTACAGCCATTCACATTTAATTGAAAGCTTTAGGCATGTTCTCAGCATTAACACTAGTTTGCCAAATAAATTAAAACTATTTAAATCATACCAAAACAAAATAAGCTTCAACGTAAGTGTATTTCGTTAATTCTTTTCCAACTTCTGTGCAAATAAACGTACCTAAATGGCAAGAGAATAATAGGGAAAATCCTTTGAGAGATGGAACGCTTATGAGCCACAATCTCTTTTACCATGGAAATTTTTTTCAGTCCTGGGAATATGTCTATTTAAACTGTATTAAAAATGTCTTATGACATAGAAGTCCTATAAGGTGAAAGCGCACTGCTAAATAGGAGGGTAGATTGGTTTGGTTTGGTTTGGTTTGGTTTGGTTTGATTTGGCTTGTTTGGTATTAACGTCCTTTTCAACTGCCATGGTCATTTCAGGACGGCGTTACAAGGGCTGCAGATTTTGCCTCGCAAGGGTTCTTTAACGTGCAGCCGGCAAACGAATACACGGTACCAACGGCTTTACTTCCCTTCTGAAGGAAGTGCGTGATCTCAGGGTTTTCCCCTGAAAAAATCCTCGTCGTCCTCGGCTGGGGTCAAACCCGCGTACACGGGCATCAGAGGCGATCACGCAACCACCGAGGCCGATATAGGAGGGTAGAGACAGAAACTGAAGATGAAAGGTTTTAGCGTACGAATGCGATACTTTTGACCTGATGCACATTTTTTTAAAGGAATACTTGAATTGCTCTTATTCTGTGAAGAAACCGTGCAAAAAAGAAAGCTCAATGTGCAGGATGTGCAAACAAATGTTAACAGGCATTGAAGACCGTGAGACTTGATAAAGTTTCAAACAAAATCAAAAATACTCACTGGGAAAAACTGAAGCGTTGATTTTGAAGCAATCAGAAAAGAGGTGAAATCAAAAAGTTATTGAGTAAATTTTTCACTGCAAAACCATCATGTATTTGCAAAAATCATTCTATACATTTTCAATGATGAACATTGATCTACTTCTAAACATAACCATTCACATTTAAGCATTTGGCCCAACTTGAGACCAACTTTTCGATGACCAAAATGTAGAATTCGTTCGACTGGGAGCGAAGCAACGACCACACAACCGTCTCCAGCTCATTGTTGCTCTGGAAGTGTGTGCCAACAAGGTATTGCGTTAGAGGTGTGAACAGGTGAAAGTCCAAAAGCACCAGATCTGGACTGTAGTCTGGAAGGCGTAGGACTTCTCACTTCCAAGACTGCAGTATTTGCGACACTGAAGCAGCAACATGGGAACATGCATTGTCATGCAGAATGACAACCTCGTCCATAGCCTTCTGCAGACGCTTTTAACACAGAGTAGCTCGTAGCAGATCCAATGCACCATTCTAAGCAGCAACATTCATTGTTTCTCCTATGGCCGGAAAATCAGCAAGAAGCTGTCTCAGAACACAATAACCATGACCTTTCCTACGGAAGGTGTTGTCTTGAATTTTTTGGAGGGGGAGACTGTGTTTCCACATGATACTCTGTCGCATCGTTTTGGAGGTGTTCCTTCTTGTGATACTGAACCAAATGCTCCAAACTGTATGCCATGTGGTTCTCCATGTGCATTTGTGTGTGCCTAGGGACCTATCTTGCTGACACTTTCCAAAACTTAAGGTCTTCATGGATGATGTGGTGTGCACTTCCGTATGACGTCCATTTCCTATGCCACTGCTTGGATCGTTACCTGCAGTTCTCGCTGAATCACTGCATTCACGGCAATAATTTTCTCCCGTGTACGGGATGTGCACGGCTATGCAGAACGTGGTTCATCGAGGAAAGTTTCGTGCCATGCTATGACCTTGACACACTAGTTGCAGACATTTATCAAAGTTTTCTGTCCAGCGTTAAACCTTTGGACATGCAGCATGTAGCTGCCAAAAATGAAACCTGGCGACAAAGGAGTCAAGAATATCCTACGACCAGAGCGATGCTGCTAAAAGAAGGTTTACCAGCGGGTGCGACTCTCCCATGGACAACGTGGAAATCACCCAACAGGCTACGAATGGGCATGGGCCGCTGTCGAGCCAACATGGTAGCTTGGAAATACTGAACTCAAAGTCCATTCTGTGATTGTGGCGAACTGCAAATGATGGAACACTTACTCAGATGTGAAGAACTGCAATGTCAGAGCTCTACCGAGAACCTAATTTCTTGTGAAGCCAATGCAGTGCACAGTGTGGTACACTGGCAGAAAATTATTGTACCTAGAAAATTATTTTTTCCTAGTTTATTGTACTTTTCTTTTCTATTTGTTATTCCTGCTTTCTTTGTATTTGTAATTTGTATCTTGAATTAAAAAAAGATAAATAAAACACTACCGAATAGTTGACATTTCCATTTTTTACAATAGGATGTAGTTTTGGATAAGGAGCAGTTGTACGTGTATTTTAATGAACTTTTCATATCGGTATTACCGATGCTTATTACTGCTGGTTTATTGAAATGCATTTTTCATTAGAAAACCGGTATTACCGGTAATAACATCCCTAATTCCTTCCATTGAGGATTAAATAGAGTTTTGGCTATTGTTTAGAGATTTGAGATGTTTATCGGGAGGCAGTGGGGGACCACTCAACAATTTCAGCCCTCCCGACCACCTTAGAGTCTGACCGTCATCTAGAAATGAAGGCAGGGGAAGTGCAGGCCAGTTAATTGATTAATTAAGCTGAGAAAGCAATAAAGAAACTGCCCTAATTCTGCAAAGGAGTGAGTAATTTAAGAAAAGTGTTGTCAAAAAGAAGAATTAATAAGAGATACTAAGGCAACCAAGCGATTTCCTTTTGCTAGCGTATCCCTGACTGGAGTCTGCTTAAAATCATTTGGAAACGCCCTGCACAACACCGATCAAGAGGTCGAAATTCATAGTAACTATAGGCTTGAAATTCAAATTTTTCATGGAGGGGATCCTCCCCTCCTATGTTTGTAAATGGAGGGGAGTTGAACTGTTTGGGAGGGAGACAATAAGTTATAGATTATACAAGTGATTTTTCAAAATATTTTTAATTTAAGTTTTGTACATAAATTAAATGTGTTAAACATAATAAAATACCAAAAACTCAGTCATAAAATAAATGTAATAAATTCTTACATTTCAATAAACAAAAAATTAAATACAGTAATCTTAGATGTGAGGTTCTTCTGCACCGTAGCTATTAACATAACGGATTGTGATCTTGCAGTACAGCATGTTTGGTAAAAATTAGATAACCAACCGGTTCGATTTTTATTCCTGCCTTCATCTATATAATCCATTACGTTATACAAAATTAAATACCACTAAAATATATAAAAATGGATTTTAAAGTGTCTTGATATTTAGCAATCTCTGGACACGATTTTGAAGCATCATCTAAACACAATGCTACTCTATCGGCCGTATTCACCACCTCGGGTTAATCTGAGAATTCGAGTTAAGGTTAGAGTTAAGGCGAGAGATGGTATTTTAACGTTTCTCTATTGGATAACGAGAGACACGTGCTAAGGTTTAACTCTAGTTTGCCCAACTCGCAGTTTAATCCTAGGTGGTGAATAAGGCCGTATGAGCTACACAATAAATTCCTATTTTTCTCTTGACGATGCCGCAACGGTGACGACTGGATCTAGGAAAATTTCATTGGTTTAAAAGTTAAATCTCCATGAAAAAATTCACCAATAATGATTGACGACAAATTAAACCCATAATCTAATGATTTATGGACAGAAAAGATTCGTATCCAAAACTTATATTGTAAGATATAAAGAAAAAAAATAACATTATCGTTAAATCTTAATAAAATCATAAAACATTTAATATGATTAAATTTCACGGGCGGGGAAATTCCCCTCCTGAAAGTTTTCTTGGGCGAGATTTTAAAATTTTGGGCGAGGATCCCGCCATCCCGCCCTGAATTTCAAGCCCTGGGCGAAATTTCAAGATTTCAAATTTCAACTAAGTTTAAAGATTTTAAAATTTCAACTAAGTTTAACCTTTGTCAGTCGAAAAAGAAAGAAAAGTAAACCTTTTGAAAAACCAAAACAAATTTCAAAATGGCGATAAAATAATAAATTACGGAATGTTGTCACGTACATGCAACTTCACTAAGGCTAAAGTGCACACTCTTAACTCAAACTCTTACTGTTTCATACACCTTAGGTGTGATGCAGCAGTTTTCATATCACTGAAATTCTTTTTGCAGACAAAACACTGTTCCCATATGTGGACTGTCGTCTTTTTATGATTACAGTTACACTCGTGGCAGTGCCCTGCAGAAAAAAAGAAAAAAACTCATTAGATCCTCCTGCTTTTTTTTTCTCTTATTAATGAATATTAGCAATGAAAATAGGATCTTACGCATGTCCTTCCATTGGGATTTTTGAATAATTCGTCTATATAAACAAACAAATAAATAAATAAAAATGGGAGGGGGGTTGTAATAAAAAATCATTTTCGTTCATATTTCATATTTTAACTTTGCACTGGATCTTTATGACATAACCATACCTTTATCTAACGTTACTACCATAATTTACGGCAATAACACCGCGGCGTATGCATTAAAAAAGTTAGAACAAATGCCTTTGCCACTTAACTATCGCTGCGACGGAATCAGTGATTTTTTTTCTTTAAAGCATGAGAATTGAAACTACACTGCTTTGCAATGAAATTGCCCCACCAACAAGGAGTTATTCAACCTTATCCATATTTAGTGGGGGGGGGGTATTCATCTACTACCGACTAGTAAACGATTAGATGCATGCTCATGGGACATGATCATTTGGGTTGATACAGGCTGTCCGGGTGCCTGTATAGGCTCATCAGTTGACATCTGTGCGAGACTTTCCATGCAGTAGGGAGGAAGCAAGTGCCTCATGAACATACAGTACTGTAATCCACACAACTGTCTTAATGCCACGACGACGACAATCGTTCATGCAATTAATGGACTTTGAACGAGGACGGTAGGCCGATGTTGGAGGCAATCGCGAGAGGAAGGCACACGTGCCAGAAGACAAGGCTCTGTGACCCAGAGAAGCACCATCACCCTGCGGCAAATGCGTGACAACATCACTATTCCCGGTACTGCTCCAGTGTCAATAGCGACAATAGCATGCCGGTTACATGCCGCGGCAATGTCTGCCAGGCATCCATTGTTGTGTCTTCCTCTGACACCTGAGCACCGGCACGATACGACTGCAATGGTGTAGTGAACGAGTGGGCTGGCGAATGGAATGGTACCCAGTGGTCTTCAGCGATGAATCCCGCTTTTGTTTGGACACCGATGACAGACCCTGTTATGAAAACCTGTGCTATTTGTTTCCCTCTCCACTAAGATTCAGGGTTTTCCCAGCATCTTTTAAGATGGCCGCCAAGCTGAGATGCCTTTGTGCGAATGTTATAGCAACTATTATTTTGCGTGAAATCTGTAATAATAAAGTTCAAATTGTAAAGCAAATCGCTCAACCATTAACTAGAAGTAACAGTCGTAAAATGCAATACATGAATGCTACTAGTCTTAATCATATCAATCAAGGAATTTAGGGGACGCTATTCCGCATTTTTACTGATG
The DNA here is from genome assembly GCA_023313115.1 of Rhysida immarginata. Lineage (NCBI taxonomy): Eukaryota > Metazoa > Arthropoda > Chilopoda > Scolopendromorpha > Scolopendridae > Rhysida > Rhysida immarginata. Next base: position 15,402 of record JAHWFO010026424.1, on the reverse strand, counting down.
TTTTCTACTAATCGATCCTTATAAACATGTCAAGATAAATCGTTTGAATTACCTTTCAAATGGATATATTTTGCATGGCAGACAATTCAAGAAAATCAACATGAAATGTTTTTGTGAAAGCAGGAATTACCCCTCCTGTAGATGATTCAATCAGGAGAATCAAAATCGAGGAAGAAACGGTAATTAGGCCTAACAATGAACTGCTTACTGTAATGATGAAATTATCTTGCTCAGACACGTGAGTTTCCGATTTTGAAGGATTTTAAATAAATTTATTTCTGACATAATGTAATTTTATATGTAATGATTAAGTGTTGTTTTATGATAATTAATTTTGAGAAATTCGCATTTCTTCATTTTATGGAAACAAGTCTAAACCTTTTAAAAACTAGACAACCTTAATGCACTGCGCGTTTGAACAAATATGGCGGAGCATTACCTATTGCTGAATTGCATAACTTAGGTATATAAAATGTGTATAATACACAGATGCATATTTTATACGGGAATTTTTTCCAAAATCTCTCAAAAACTTGGATGAGTATTATACACAGGTGCGTATTATATACCGCAAATTATGGCAAGTTGTATTTGGGGTCCTATTTGTTCTTGGTGTATTTCTCTTATTTATTAATTTTGTTAATCTGTCTTATTTGAGTATAATTTTTTCCCCCTCTCTTGTACATTTATAAATTTGGAGGCTGTCGTTTGGGCCTCTTGTTTCGTTTAATAAATAAATTTAACTGAAAAGGGCTGGTGGTCATCATAACCCTTCTTAGTAATATTAAAGTAATCCAACTATGTTCAAAAATGACTTATTGATTGACTCTTTATACATGCAAGGAAGTTACTTCTTATTTGATACATTCTCACCTGACAATAGTGACCCTTAATGGAGAAGCTGGGACGAAAAATTTAAAACAGTTTCTACTGGAGTAGATGTCACCACCTGCTAAATAAACAAGAAATAAACATTTGGGGTGATTTTGTATAAATAAGGATGAGGAAAACCGATCTCAATAGTAAATGTTAACAATATATACATTCACTCCACGACTTGATTCAATTTTTCCTTACGAGAGCAAGCTATAATACATGTATTGTACTTAGCTTTAACTTGTTAGAAACCTGTTTATCCATAAATTCTTAAGTAAAATAGTACAGTTGTGATGCCAGAGTGCATATTAGACTGTGTCTGACTGTGTCACGGTATCCATTGTTACGCCAGGAGAAATATTGGTATGTGCCTTAGGGCTGATCACTCACCAATGTAATGTCTGGGGGTTTATGTACAATTGTATCCACTTATAACAAGATTCAAGGGACCGTGTATTTATCTTGTTATAACCGACCGAATGTAAAAAAAAAATAAGAAATACAAAATTTAACATACGCTTAACGACCAATTTATTAGAGATACCCCGCTAATAGCACCACACGAAAACTGCCTGAATACATGCTGGCATGGATTCAACAAGGTGTTGAAACCGTTGCGGAGGAATAGCAGCTCAAGCTGACATCACAGCGTCCCGTAATTGGTGCTGGTTGGATGGTAGCGTTGGAAGGCGTTGGACAGTTATCTCCGCTTCATCCCATAAATGCTCGATCGGGTTGAGATCGGGCAACCGAGCTGGCCACTGAAGCAGGTGGAAGTCCGTATCAAGTTCCTCGAACAAGTCCAAGACCATTTGAGCATGGTGACAGGGAGCATTGTCCTGCTGAAACTGTCCATCACCACCAGAGAAGACAGTCATCATGAACGGGTGCACCTGATCGGCAACAATGTTCAGGTAATGTGTCGCATTCAGGAATGTGTCTACGGATATCAGAGGAGCAAGTGTGTCCCAAAAGATGACACCTCATTTAGCACTCCTCCTCCACCTGCCTGGACGCTTGTCTGCTGACAGGATGGATCCATGGCTTCGTGCTGTTTGCGCCAGATGCGCAGTCTGCCCTCAGCATGATGAACTAGAAACAGCGATTCGTCGGACCAGGCAACCTTCTTCCACTCGTCCAGTGTCCAGTAATGTTGCCTGTGTACCCATAGCAGGCGCGCTTTCCTATTTTCTGGTGACAGTGACAGTATCCGTACTGGCCGCCTGTTGTTAACCCAGCTCGGTGCAAGGTTCGCCACACCGTGTGCTCCGAAATGGGTTGGGATGCTCCCTCATTGAAGTGCGCTGCAATTTGTTGGGTTGTTCCAGTCCTGTTGCTGTGGATGATTCGTGCCAGTCGCCGTTGGCCTCCTGCTGCTGACTGCAACTTGCGGTCCAATACATCCCTTTTATATACCGCTTCGGCCAGTTCCATTGTTTTCCGTAAGAGGTGTCTCTAATAAATTGGTCGTTCAGTGTAGGTGCTCCCGAATAAGTGTTTTTTGAAATACATATTTACAGGATTCGACTGTACTTATAATTGTGCAAAATAAGATTATGAAAACAAAATAAAATAATACAAGGAACTCCACAAATAACACATACTAGCTAACTATTGAATTACTTAATAGGATAATCATTTTACTTTAATTTACAAGACTGAAAGGAGATAAACGCTGTGGGCGTAAACAGTCTAAAGATCAAGTGACAGTTCTGCTTTGTGGTTTCATGGACAGAAAATGGAGAAGCCTTATGTGATTGGAAAAGCAACAAAACTAACAGGCTTTAAAACGCTTCCATTCATTTGGCATTCTAATAGTAAATCGTGGATAAAAGAAAAAGACAAGGCATAAGTGAAAAAATAAGTAAGGAGGAATGGAAAAGAGGAGTTGATAATGGAGAGAAGTATAGAAGTAGGAGAAATAGATGTGAAAATATGGTATAATGAAGAGATAACGATGATGGAAATATGGAGAGCGATAAATAAATTGAAAGATCGGAAAGCGGTTGGATTAGATGGTGTCCCAGGAGAGTTTGTGACGTATGCGGATCCAACAATAATTGCAAGACTGAAGGAGATTTATAATCGAATTTTTGAGAAAAGGGAATTTCCCGATCAATGGAAAGAGGTGGTGATATGTCCAATTAAAAAGAAGGGAAGAGCAAATGAGGTGACTAATTAATTTCTGGCCTATATAAGGTGTATACGAACATTCTAGAAGAAAGATTGAGAAGATGGATAGAAGAGAATGAGTATCTTGAAGATACACAGGCTGGTTTTAGAAGTGGAAAGAGTGTTACAGACAATATTTTTATTCTGAATAGTATAATAGAATTAAGACTGATACAGAAAAGAAAAAAGGTAATAGTATTTTTTATGGACTTGATTCGGTGAATAGGGAAAAACTATGGGTGAAATTAAGGAGGATGGGTATAGAGGGTAAGTTATTAGGAAATATTAAAAGTATGTATAAAGAGACAAAATGTAAAGTTAAAAGTAGAAATGGTGTTACAGAATCCTTTTAGATAACTAAAGGAAAGGTTGCATTCTGTTCTATATTGCTGACTTGATTAAATAAAAAGCGAAGGTCCAGGAATAGCAATATTGGTAGCGTCTTTATGGATGTTCAACGCGTTTCGAGTATTAACTCATCATCAGGAACTATGAACGACTACAGAGTTACAATGGTTACAACACCTGGTATATATGGGAGGGGTCCACCAATCAGAGAAAAGCAATGGCCGGTAACGTACATTGCACTTGCAGCAAACTTCTAGAGAAGAAAAAAAAGAAAAAAAGAAAAACTCATTAAATCCTTCCCTTCCTTTTTTCTAATTAATGAGTTAGTGGAGTAATATTAATTACTACTGAAAAATAATTTAGAGTTGCAGGATTATTGAAATCTCTAGTTCCAATGATCTCTGCAATCTAGCACGATTTTTATGCTCAGAATGACTGCCAGATGAGAAGAGTAATGCCAGTTTTGATCTAACGCAAGTAACTTCATATTAAGAAATTTTTTACCAAACACATAGTATAAGCAGTGTTTCTTAAATTTTATCTTTTAAATTCCCTTTCACACTTAAAAATTCTAAAAAAAAACGAACCATAAGTCCCGTTTTCTAACAGGCTTTATCCATAGAAATACTAATATTTATACACAGGAAATTTGTAATCACAACTGAAAAGTTAGTCACACACTAAATTTTCTTAAAGCCCCCAACAATTTTTCACTATCTCCTTGGGGATCGCAGCCCCCACTTTCAAGATCGCTGGTGTACAGAGTGTATAGTGTTTTCATCAGATTTCAGCATTTTGAAATCATGGATTGCAAAGAAACAATCAGCATTCCAATGGGAAGAAGGGATTCATCAAGTTCTATTTGACTGTCACTATTCCCATTAGTGACATACCGTCTTAACCGACCTCCCCCCCTGTGCTTTGGAGGGCACATAAAACCGTCGGTCTCAGTTGCTAAAACCATCTCGTAGCGGTCGTTAAACTCTCTCCATCTGTATGAAAATCACTGGCAATGCAGAAAGGAGAGAGGTCCCTACTGCATGCTCAAGAGAACTCATTCAGATTACACGTCACAATGTTTGGTATAGATAAAAGGTAAGAAGAGATAAAATGTTGAAATTCGAAATGTAGCTTACTATGGGCATGTACACCTTCACTATTTAGCTTGGTTTTGATTGGTGCACTGGGGTCGGAATTAAGGGGGTGTGATTCAGAGAGGACAAAAGATCTATATGCTATTTAGATACGTAAAGGAATGAAATTCAGTATACAGATTCTTTAGGCAAGATATACATTATTGATGAAAATAGGAAAGAAAATTCCACAGCCTGGATTGCGCCACTGCAGACACGAAAGCCTTAATGCTATGCTATCTACATTTCTTAAGGCTGGTTGGAGCAGTACCAACACCACCTGGACATAATGCCTGTTAACGGAAACGTCATATATTGTTACATCATTATTAGTCGACCATTGTTAATCCTATTTCTACCAATAATAAGCCCTAAATTTGGTCGACTAACGATGATGTAACAATGTATGAAGTTTCAGTTATCAGGCCTTCTGTCTAAGAGGTGTTGGCATACCCAGTTTGCAGGCTTGGTTTATGTAGATAGTGCAAACTGGATACTGCTCCAACCAGCCCTAAGCACTTGTTGATAGCCTTAAAGCTTCCATGTCCGCAGTGGCGCATTTGGTTGGCAGGTCTGCATGATGAGCAGAAGGTTCCTGGTTTGAAAATTACAGGCTGTGGAATTTTCTTTCCTATTTTCATCAATAATTTAAACATCTCAGGTTTGGCATGTAAAAATCCTCATAAGCCTCATAAGACCATCCAGTAATTACTCTTTAAAGATATAAATTACTGCGAAGTTTAGACCCAATTGTTCCAGTGGGGTTGGCAGGCACTTGGTCGTTAGGATTATGACTACATATGGCATGTGATATATCATTCCATCGGAAATGATAAGAAAGGAAAGAAGAGTTTGTTTTTTTTTTGTTTTTTTTTATATTATCTACACACAAAGTTTGAGAAACTCGATTTTTTTTATTAAGAAACTTGGGGAGAAGTAAAAAGTGCAGATAAAAGGGTAAAAATAGATGACCGCAGGGTGCCTTATGTGCCTTACCCTAATCGGGGGTATAATTTCTTGTTAATAAATTTATAAATATATTTCTACTTCACTGCTAAAGCTCCTCCTTGGAATGTTTACAAGATTTATTTTACTTAACCGTGTCTGAGCATCACACCCATCAGCAGCAACAGTAAAATCACCCAACATTGAATTGGAAAGGAGAAAAAAACAACAACAACGACGCAGGAGCAAATTGAATCGAACAAATGCGAAAAATAAAAAACGCGTGGCAATTAACTGCAAATTAACCGAAGTTTGTGTAATTTACCCGTCACACTCGAATTTGTCTACTGCTTTTGCATTTAACCACGAAAGAGTAAGAAATACGAGTATTTCTTCTGTTGCAGTGTTTCGCTGTTAACTGTCGAAGAGTGCAGTAGCAACAGGTGGGCTTTCAATCTACTTCAGTACAACGCAATTAACATTTCTCATGTTACCATAATGATGATTATATATGTTGTGGTGTTATTACAGTTGAATAGTCGCATATAATTTATTGGTATGCATTAAAACTTCACTGAAATTTAAGGTTACCTCTTGCTCAGCTCGTGTCAATCCTCCATGGCTCAGCTTGAAAAATGAAAGCGAAAATCGGAAGTAGCTATTAGTGTCGCCACCTGATGGCGGAAACGGTGCGCTTTAAACAAAAATGCTCCATCACCAGGGTTGTTTGTTTTAAAGTTTTTTGTATCTGGTTCAAAACATGCTTCAAAAGTTTTTTGAATCAAAACAAAGTTTATTCGGAAACAAAAACTATTAACAACACTTGTGAAATTAAAAAAAATGTTTATGATATGAATATGTTCTGTCTACAAGAAAAAAAAGGCTGGAATGAATGTTGGTTTTTGAAATCAAACACTACTGACAAAAAAAAACACCGATGCCTAAAGTTATTTAAACATTACAACACAAAGTTTTCATTATTTTTTTTTCATCGATATTAAATTACTATTTTAGTATTATTTTATTATTATATTATTATTTTTATTTTTTTATATGTTAGAAGTTCATCTTTTCCTCAGGCCTGCTTTTCCCCCTCTTTTCTGTTTGTGTGAAATCTAAACAATTACGAGCATAATTGTTTCCTCACTTGAGTACTTGAGAGCATAATGTATATATGGATGGCAAAACTTAAAATGTGAACTTTAAGTTGCCATTGCCAAAAGAGAAAGACCATCAGAAGATATAAAAACCAACTCCAAGGAAATAAAACTCCTAAGGAAGAACTGTTGCCACAGAACATGCCATGTCCATGTAAAATTTTTAAATTTTTTGTGTAAAAAAAAACTTAAAGCTTTGACAATTTTAAACACGGGAACTGAAAATGTGATCCGAGTTAAGTGCTGTATTTATTTATTTATTTATTTATTTATTTATTGCAGTTTTATTGTTTTGATGAGTAAGAAAATTTTTTTATTATTACTTTATACTGAGATTTGTATGTTGAGACTTAAACACTACCTTTATTTTATTTAATAAAATTAATTTATAAATTTTTAAAATTATTATTAGAAAATCAACTTTTTAAAAATTATTACTTTATTAATCAAAATGTAATTTAAGAAATTATAGTTTTTATTCATATCAGCAAATAAAATGATTTGAATCTAATGCATCATATTCATACAACATGTTTAAAAGCATTAAATATTTCTTCAAAAAGAAGTTAATCCTCCTGAGGAAGGTATAGGAAAGTACTGGAAACCCTCAGATCATCTATTTTTATCCTTTTATCTCACTTTTTACCCCCCCCCTCCCGTCCCCAATTTTTTAAATCAAGAAATTGATTTTCTCGAACGTAGTATTTAGAAAGTGTAAACGAGCTCTATTTAGTTCAGTTTGGATTGGCCCACTTGGGTCGGAGTTTTGGGGGCGGAAATTAGAGGGGATCTAAAGGTCTACGCGTATTTATGCGTATAAAGGAGTGAAATTTGGTATGCAGATTCCTCATATCAAGATCAACATTACTATGAAGTTTAGGCCAAATTGTCCCAATGGAGTCGGAATTGTGGGGTGGCAGTTACTTAGTCTTTACAACTATGCGACGACGGAGAGGCATCAATCAGTATTTTACACATTTGTGGCAATCACTATGTGGCTCTGCTCCTTTTAGAAGGAAAGTCATATCAAAAACTAAAATCACATATTACTGTTAATTTTTCTGCAATGAGGATAAAATTGCCTTTAGCAATAGAAAAGAAATTGACATTCCTGAGAATGAGAAACGATTTGAGAATCAAGAGGTTGTGTCTATTGACTAAAAGTTCCTTTGATTTTCCTCGGACATGTCAAAATAATTATATAAGAAATGTTCACTAAAATGTCAACATGTGTTCGTTGTTAATGGTTCATGTTCAACTGTTTTCGTTTACACTGAAAATAAATAAAAATTTAAATTTAATTTTTTTTTAATTGTTTAGAATCACCCCCCTCCCTCTTCATCCATCCCTGGTTTCTGGAGTACTATCCCAATATTTTTCATCTGTTCTCAGTGTTTTTGTCTCGCATTTGAAAAAAAAACGGAAAAATAAGGTAAAATGGGTCTAATCACAAATTAATCCTTTCTTCCTAAATTGTCCCAATATTACCCTTTTAAATGGGTCCTATTGATATAGTATTGTTATTTAACTTATTGAACGCCTTTCCATCATGCCTTTCTTCGAAAAATTTTCTATCAAATTTTAAAAAGTAATTTTTTTTCATTTTGCACCATTTTTAAACAATTTTTTTTACAAAGCAGATACTTAAATTAATTTTTCTCTCAATGAACAAAAAGTTTTGTCCCAATGCTTTTTTTCTCCGTTTTTATAACTGACCTTAATACTACTATTTTTTTTATTAAGAAGCATAGAACAGTTTTGTATGTTTGTAAATTATGAAAAAAATAGTCAACCAATCAATCAATTTTTATTTTTCCGTTTTTAAAACGGGCGTTAATACTAGTTTTATCTATTATACATTAATACTGATATAGTCCTCTGAGGCCTCGGCAGGAGCTGCGAAGCTCCCAATACAAATCAAGCTTTAACTTTTGTACGAAAAGGCCTAAGAACCTGAAATTTTGTATTTGTGCCCTTCCACTTATTATAGGCTCCTTGCCATCGTAACTTAAGTGACCGGCAGCGCTGCTAGTGTCAAAAAATAAAAATTTTGGCATACAAACACAAGAAAGCCTGCCTGAGCTACAGCATGTCAGGTTTCTTCCATAACTCTTGAGCAAACAGTTAACGTGAAAAAATGAACAAAAATAGAATCCTATGTGCTGTTGTTGGATGTAGTAACTCATATTATCACACAAAAGGAAAAAACGTTAGTTTTTTTTTCGTTTTTCAAAGAAGGATCTTCCCAGACGTGAAAAATGAAATCAGTCAATTCGGCGTACTGTGTAAGCACTTTTTGATTTTTTCGATGATGTTCATTATACTTAATAAATTAAAAGGAATGATAAGTTAGGGGGATATCTGTAATACATTCAACCTGTTGTCAGATTGCAGTTTAAATTTACAAACTTGGAAACCCAAAGCACATGACCAAGTGTGTAGTGCACATTTTGTCACTGGAAGACCTGTTAACCATCCAGATTCGCCAGACTACTCACCTTATGTTTTTACGAAATATATAAAAAAAGGGAATGCATCTACTTCAAGCATAGTTGTAAGACACAAAAGGTTTACTTTGAATTTTCTTGGTGTATAATTTAAAACAGGAAATTGCATTATCAATTACTTTGTAATAAAAAAATTTTATAAAGAGCTCAAGCAAGACATGGAACAAAAAGTCATCAACAGTAAACAGGTAGATGTTGCATCACATGATGACGATATTGCATCCGAAGTTGATGTGGTTCAAGTTCTATCACCACTCTCTGAAAGTCCAGTTGATGCTATCGGTTCGGAAACGGATGAATTTTACCAATCTTCTAAAAAAGATGTCACTCAACCAAGTATTCAGAGGTGTGAATTTCTCATTTTATAGTAATGGTCCAAATGAAATTGTTAATTTTACAACTTAGAAGGTGTTTTTTTACAATTTTTTAGATTGGTGTACAGGTAGATGAATCTGAACTTGAGCATCATTAAGTTCGTTTAATATTCAAATGTCTCAATTTTCAAACAGCAGCAGTAGAAAAACAGACACTAGCATTCATTACTCAACGTAAAGTTCAAAGCATTCAGTGTAGACCTACTGCTAGAACAACATTTTTTTGTGAGTACTCATCAGTGATTGTCACTTCTGAGAAGGTTTGCAAATAAATGTGTGGAGTCTCGCTAAAGATGCTGGCAATGATTTTGTCTATGTTCAATGTTGAGACATTTGAAAGAAACGAGAGAGAGATTGATTTCCTAAAAGAAAACAAATTAATAATTTTTTTGATGAAGATAAAACTTGGCCTCAACATTTCTTCAATAGGTGCCTTATTTTCCATTCATGCAAGTACTGCTTCAAGAATATTTTATTCTGAGCTACATTTTTTGCATCAAAGATTGAATAGATGGGTGAAATGGCTGGATCAAAAAGTTGTCAGGAAAACCATGTATCCTTGCTTTAAGAAGGAATTACCACATTGCAGGGTCATAGCCGACTGCTTTAAAATTACTTCCATCTTGATTACGAATATTACACGCGAAACCATGAAAACTGGTTCAAATTTCGATGAATCTATCCACAATGAGTTGAGCACGCCAAGCTATGTCTGTAAGCGAAAATTTTTATTTTTTATCGCTAGCAGGCGCTGAACATCAATTTGCAGTGTCATTTAGCCATGTAAATGAAGCTAGGAACATGTCTAGTGACTCGGGTTCTGTATCCTCCTTACGAGTCACAAGGAGATTACACGAGATTACACATATTTCTAGCTTCATTTATTCACGAAAAGAAGAAACGTTCTGCTTTTCTACATATAAATATTAAAATTTCTTTGAGTATTGGTAAAAATATCCTTCCATCACACTTGCATATATTAATCTTGCACTGCTCTTTCCATTTCTTCCAATGTTAGCCATTTTCGCAAAGATTTTAATCAGCAAGATATATATTCTCGCTCTTGTAGCTTGCATTACTATTACAAGTGGGCTCCATAATGGCGTTCGAGTCAGCTAGGATAAATATAGTAGCTCTAGATAGACCCAGAGATCTTTTGTACTAAAGAAATATGACGTAAACACACTTTCCCATGCTGCATTTGTAATTCCGTGATATGAGTGACCTCTGGTGTAGTAGGAAAAAGCAAAAGTATCGTTCAGATATCGTTTCCTGCAAGTATCGCGAGAACTGACATCATTACGTAACATGCATAAATTACGTCACATCTTTCCGCAGTTTTATAGCTTAGTGACGTAAATTGCATTCAAAAACTCTTTACTTTAAAATTTTGATTTATTTAATGCTGTCATTGAAATAAAGAATTGAATTAATAAAGAAAATATTAGAAATTTATTCGTGTTATTGTTAGATTAAATAAGAAAGCCATCTATCTTAGGAAATAAAATAGATACTTTTAATAAATAATTAATAAAATACAATAAAAATTAACAATTTTTAAGAATATATATTATTAAATAATAAATAAATGAATAAAATGCAAAAAAATTAATAAATACACATTATTTACAAGCATATTCATTTTAGAAACGGAAGTGAAATTATATAATACACATATACAGAGGAATAATAAAATTATTGATGAAATTATTTTAAAAATACCTAAAATTATATAAAGATAATATTTCTTATCGTTTTTATTATATACTAGCTGTTGACCGCGACTACATCCACATAAAAGTCGCTGCAAGAATAGAATTCTTATTTTCCGAGATTTCGTGATTAGTGATTAGTCAGTGAAAGATATTTCCCTTTTATATTAAGACACTGCCCCAAATAAATCGAGACCAGGAAAGAAAAATTAAATTACGACTATATTTTATCGTTGAATAGAATTAATGTGAAGGCCAAAAAATTAGGAAAAAGTTTCAGTATTGGCCTGTTACTCTTTAAGAGTGAAGGCCTATGTGTTCGTTTTAGAAACTCAAAAAAAAATTTATTTATTTTTTTTTTGCTAAATCGACTTAAAAACACATGATTCGATATGTTGAAATTTTGAAAAAAAAATTCCGTCTGTGACCAATTTTGTGGAACTAACTCCTCTGAAGCGGCTAAAGCAGAATCAAACAAAAATGATACATACTTAGACGACACTCTAAATTGTGCCTTTGCGTATATTTTATGTCAATTGGGTTAGCATTTTTCCAGAGATTAGTTTTTTTTGGCTGTGGCGTTCAAACCAGAGAACCAAACTCAATAAACCCTCTCATTAACGCGAATTTTTTTTACATGACTTGTTTGGCGGTTTTGGAATTATTAACTATCTCCTCCCCCCCCCCCCCCCCCGACCTGACCCTCACCTCCTGGTCATTTTTTTTTAAAGTAATTCTCACTTAGAGGGGTCCTAAAACAATGCATTGACGAGTTTTTTATGGAAATGGGATAAGGCTTTTTAGAGAAATTAATTTTTTTTTTTGGTAAAAATGAGGAAATGGCAGAAGCATTCATTTCAACACAAAAAACATAAACGACATGAACATCTTCCTCTTATTGAAAAATGAAATTTTATTTTTTGAATCCGTATCATTATCTCATGGTAGGCCTGAGCAAATGTATCATTCCGCTATACCAATTTATTTGTTTTTACGTTCGTTGTTTTACCTTCGTGAGCCAAAATAAATAGAGAGTCAGGGCTGGTGACGAGAGAGCAAGTAACATACATTTGTCAATTAATATATACAAACTTTGTTGTTCTTGAAGAACTCGAAATTTGCTCCGCTCATGAAGTACTCGACATATAAAGTCTGGATTACTAAAGTACGACAATAACCTTCCCCAATGTTAGCGGGAATACTGGTTGTTAATTGGTTGGTTTCAGGCCACGTAAGTATTTTTCAACCATTTTTGGTGCAGAGATTTATTTATTTTAAATTTTATTGATTGTCATTTACATTTCTAGAGGATAATTTGAAAATTTCTAAAATAAAATTCATTTCAGCAGAATTTTTAGAGCTGGCATAATAAACTTATTGAGCCATGTGGGCCAAAAATGGCATATAGCCATACCATAGTCTTTTAATCCCCTGGTCTGTGCACGGCTATTTTTCTCTAGGTTAAAGTTTGGTTCGTAGCCGATATTGTATGCTAGATGGCATTAACTACGACTTTACAGTAGGGCTCTTAGGTAACTCTCCTTTACATAACGTGTAAGGATTGAAATTAAATGAAATAAATTTAAAATAATATCCCTTTGATGAGTTCACAAATTTTAGTAAATACGTAAATAATGATTGAAATTTGAAATGCTGTCCAGTTATTAGAAGAAAGGCTGATTTTTATTTGTAGATCTTCAATTCATATAATAACTTGTCAACATCTCACATTTCTTCTTCTTCTTTTCAGCTTAAACGAATTTCATCGTGTGACTGATACATGGATAAAGAAAGTAGTATGCTTTTATTAATAATGGAAAAATACAAATGTCCATCCCCTAGGCAGGACTCGAATACGCGACAAAGCGACTCAGAAGTCAGCATGCTAGCCACTTCGCCACCTAAGCAGTCTACATTTCACATTTCAACCACTTGCATTTTTTCTTAAACAGATGCATTTTTTATAGTTTATTTTATTTACTTTCCATCATTATAAATTATGTAAAGGAGTATTACCTCAATAAAACCTCAGAAAATAAAATGTAAATAAAAATAATTGATAATAAATTTAATCAATGCTACAAAACTCTAATAATGTCATTACCATTAAACAAATAATTATTTAAAAATGTCAATTTAATGTTAATATATTTATAGTTACTGAATTATACTATTGTTTCTAAAAATTATTAATGTGTTTAAGGAAGAAAAAATAATTTTTTCCATGGTTCCTGTAGGGTAAAACTGTGCTATTCCTCGATAAAAGTCGTTTTTAACACCATCTATAGTGTGTCCTTGAATAGGACCTGTGCACAGACCTGGGGATAGAAAGACCATGGCCATACTTTAGTAATCCAGAGCTTTATCGAGATATGCATCTTGGCGACATCTGTTGGCAATTATTCTTCTTATATATAGAATCATAAGGAACAAAATCATAGTTCGATTTACTCGTTGCGACATCTGTTGACATTATATTTTTGCTGGAATCAGTGGGTTTTTTTTTTGCCGTAGGAATGAGACTTTTTCCCGCAGAAAAAAGTACCCTATATGTTGACAAGGGTACTAAATAACCTTTCCACAAAATTTCAACTAAATCCCTTCAGTAGTTTGGGTGCCAACCTCTAACATATAAACAGAGATACAGACAAACAGACAAAAATCCTAAAACTGTTGTTTGGGCTTCTGTATCGTTTAGAACCACACAAAAATTCAAAAAACTGTTGTCTGAGCTTCATTATGGTTTATAAAACACGTAGCAATCATTTTTTCTCAAAACAATTTATTGTGCATATTTTACCTCGCTACTATTTTATTATATACACTGGCGGAAAAAAATCCCAACACCACGAAGGACTTGCGTTAGATGAATGAAATTGGAGTTTATATTGGAGTAAGCTTGTCATAAGACCCTAACTAAATGAGCCGTCTAACATCTCTCCAGATAATTCAGCTCAGGATATTTATTAACGCAAGGGGATATTACTACCTCTCTTCCTAGATCGACAGAGTAAGGCGTCATTTTTGTGGTTTCTAATATTGAGGCATTAATGAACATCTCTGCCATTGTAAGAAACTCTTCCAAATCCATCTTATCCAAATTAATAAAATTGTGAAGAATTTGGATAACGGTTTGGTTGGTCCTTTCTGACTGGTAGTCGGATTGGGGGTGGTATGCACTCGCAAATTTTAAGGACGCACCCAAAATTTTGAAGATGTAACACCATAATTCTGAATTGAAGCATACTTCTCTATCAGACATAATAGCTCGAGAAAAGCCATGTATTTTTATTATGCTGTCCTCTAACAACTTTGCGGTACCTTCAGCCGTTTTGTTCATTTTGCATCGTAACAGACGAACTCTTTTGGAAAGTTTGTCCATTACCATGAGTAAAGCATCATGGCCTGTTTTAGTCATCGGTAAAGGCATCACGTAATCTATCAAGATCATATGCCATTTTGTGGTGGTACCTCTAAAGGTTTCAGATCGCCATATGATACTCGGGGAACACCTTTATAAACTCTATAATATGCTTAGACATGCTTGCCCAAACAAACTGCGAACGGATTTTAACTAGAGTTTTATAACTTCATAAGTGTCCCAAAGTAGGATCCCGATGAAAACCTTTGATTATCCTCCAAATGATTTTCTCTTTATCGGGCAATACTAATTTAATCTTATACCCACATTTCCAATAAATCAGTCTATTTTCTAGGAAATAGGAAAGTTTAATATTATTTAGATGCGCTTTCCTGGCTGGACAAAGTTTATATTCTTTACAAATTTCTTCTAAGAAACTTTTTGCACACCACTTGGAGATTGCACCAACGGCCCCTCCTTTGCTACTATTTTCACCCTTTGCCATCTACTCCCATTTCCTTGTATGGAACCTGATTTTCCTCAGGGTCTAATAGAGCTTTAGCTATTTCTATGATTTGAGTTAGGCAACCGGTATTCTTCTTAGCTAGAGTATCTCCAATGAAGCCTTTAAAAGCCTTAATGGATAAATCTACTATCGCTTGCTCACCATGAATTTTCAATTGATTGATTAGCATTAAAAAGCATTGATTATAGTTATTAAGTAGCGGAAGAATAGAGCTACTTGTTGTTTTCAAAATGTCCGTCTGTCTGTCTATCCCTTCATAATTTCCGCATTTTTTTGATGTAGAAGGTTGAA
>JAHWFO010026423.1:263575-347058 GCA_023313115.1 Rhysida immarginata | reverse complement strand
GAACGTATCTTTTGTTTCTGCAGAATGCATTGCCAGAATTACTGGAAGATGTTCCTCTTTTGATAAGATCTAACATGTGGTTCATGCATGATGGCGCTCCAGCACATTTCAGCCATGTTGTGCGAGCACACCTTAATGCTGCATACACGAATCGGTGGATAGGTCGAGGTGGACCGGTAGCCTGGCCTGCAAGATCACCCGACCTTAATCCCTTGGACTTTTTACTGTGGGGTATGTGAAAACGATCGTCTACAGCACACAAGTTCCTAACATTATGGATCTGCGACAACGAATTGAAAATGCATGCCAAACCGTTCGTAATGCTGGCGACGAACTCTTCCATGACATTAGACGGTCGCTCATGCAACGAGCCGAAGCGTCCGTGTGAGCTGGTGGCGGGCACTTTGAACAATTCCTGTAATTTGGAACCACGGGTTTTTGTTGGCTGTATCGCGTAAATAAATAGTTTCTAGACAAAGTGCTATAGAACATTTTCGTCTTCTTTTGACCTTAAGAATATGTCACTAAATTTATTGTACATAATTTTGAAACACCCTGTATATATATATCAAGAAATATTCTAGTTTCTTCCACCACATTGAAAACAATTGGACCAATTAAAGCACTTCTCTTTAGTGGTTCACTTAAAATCTCTATCACTCAATAATCTGACTTTATCTCTTCATGAAAATTTCACTTTACTTACAGTTTTTGTTACACCAGAATAAAGGAGAGGAAACCACTAATCCACATAAGGTTTTTAATCAGACGATGGATGCACATTTCGGCAGCCAAGCTGCCTTCTTCAGCATACAGGAGAGCTTCGATCAGAGTAGGCAAGCTATGTGCAGGATACAGGAGAGCTTCGATGTGCATCCATCGTCTGATTAATGATCCATCGGCTTAGGGCATAGGCTTTCTAGTTCTCGAGTCCGCCTGGCCGTGGGTTCGAATCCCGCCGTGGGCATGGATGTTTGTGTTTGTCCCGGGCTGCATACAATATAACTTGTGTAAATGGCGCCAAATGACCTTAGTAGTCGACGCCTTAATTTCTAGAACCCCCCCTAAATTTCACCTTCATACTCTGAACGCACAAAATTTTATACAGGGCATAATAATTTCACTTTTTCACCTTTCACTGACTTTTTAAATCGCTACACACTTTCGAAGCACAAAAAAACACTCTAGGGGAAACCGGATCAATTGATGAATGAGTCCAGTAGTTAGCTCAAATTTTCCCCATCAGGTTCGACAGATGACTGCATGTGTAAAGGTGATGTGCAGTCTAATAGATGATGTGCATCCAATACAGTTGATCATTCGTTACTGGCTGTCTTCAAGCCTCCGCAGATATCCGATGATTATGGGCATCCCAACAACAATAATTCATGCCCCCAAAATGTCACGCTTTCTTCTTACGCATTATACAATGTCCCAATGTGTAGTGGGCTGGGTCAGGTGCCCAGAGTGACGTGATCTATCTGGCCTAGGTTGGCCAGGTTAATAACAACACCTGACACCCCCACTGAGTGGTCCTCCTACTCTTCATGCTAAATTTTTAGTGGGACCCTCCATGAACATCCTCATGATGAGACCCCAATTACTCACTTTGGAAGGAGAAGCCATTTAATAAGTTCAGCAGACTGTGGAGATTTCACAGCCGCCTCCCAAATCACACTAAGCCCCCCTCCAAAGTGCCGGCAATCAGCCTCCAACAAAGAGCGGAACACACACAGCCTCTCCCCTACCAGCTCCTTAGCACTCTCCTCACCTCATCGTCTCCCTTTCCAATATATAGCAGACCCATTTCTGGCCTCCCTCTTATTTCACTTTTTCCTATTACCCAATATGCATTTTATATTTTATCTTCATCAGTTTAATGTTTACCTGATGAAATTCGTCTTAGAAACTACCTTCATCTTGCCTTAATACTACCATGTGTCAGACATTCATATAAGAAATTATATACAGTTCACATAAAACTTAAAAATTAGTTCCCTTTTATAAGAACATCTCCCATCCAAATAGTTTACACTGATCGCTAAAAGATTCTATCTATACAACACATGAAAATTTTTTGTGGCCTAGTTTAAATTTTAAAGTAATAGAGTACGTACTCATTAATTCTAAGATTGACAATTTTTAAAAGGGGGTGATAATAATAATAATTATAATTAAGTTTACATCTGTGAATGCCTATTGAGAATTTAAGTACTTTGAGAGACTGATTCTTTAAGTGTATGAAAATTTTGTGATCTTTAATTCTACTTAATTTACAGCATATTCCAGCATTTTGAGATTGTAATCTTTTAAGCAATTCATTCTATAAAAGTCAGCTTTTTATTTTTCCCTCAATTAAACACTCTATGAGGGCTGTTTGTTATAATTAGGGCTTTCTAATTGAATAAAAAAACTAAAAGACGCTTCAATGTTAAAAATGTAATTCTTTTAATGTTTTTATGAATAATGTTAAAGGATAACTGACATCAAAATTTTCGATACTATAAGAATAAGTAAATAATTAAACAAAATTACATAATTGCATAATGCATAATTTAATTTCGAAAACTTTTATTATTTATTTAATAAAATGAACTGTCAAACTCAGCGATGCTGCATTAAATATCTTCTTGCGGCCTTGTAATTTTGTATAACTTTGTTTATTTTACAACCAATACAAATTCAAATACTTAGCTTTTTTACATGCGTTTACCGTCATGGCAGGCAGAGATTCAGCATTTTTACAACAATCGGTTGCTAAGTAACAGGATCACTGCCATCTAATGGCGTATATCAGAAACAATTTTAGACATCCCGCCCACCAAGAACCTTGTTCTTAAAAAATATGAATTTCACATAACATAAGAGAACCGCCACCGTAATAAACTAAACATAAGATTTAACATTATCTTAACCTTATAAAAAAAACAAAAAAAAAACAACGAGTTCCTGCAAGCAAAGCTAGTCTTTAGGTGATAAGCATAATTTACTGCAAAGACGTTTCATGAGACCGTTCTTTGTTTTGATGGTAACAACTCGCACTATATTGTCTTTACCACTGTGAGTTTCGACTATTTTGCCTAGTAGCCATTTTGCTGGAGACAAATTGTCATCTTTTACAATCACTACATCATTTATTTCAGGTGTATGTCTTTTTACTGTCCACTTGAATCGTTGATTTAATGTTACTAAATACTCATTTGACCATTTTTTCCAAAAGTCATTTACCATTTTTTGTGTCAATCTCCAACGTTTTAAACCTGTGATTTGTTTTTCGAAGTGTTGGTCGTCTGGTATGGTTATAAGAGGTTCACCCACTAAAAAATGGCCTGGTGTAAGTGGTAATGGGTCATCTGGGTTATCACTCAATTGAGACAATGGGCGAGAATTGAGACAGGCTTCAATTTGTGTAAGGACTGTAGATAACTCTTCAAAAGTCAGAGTTGAATCACCAATAATCCTTTTGAGATGCATTTTTACTGAACGAACTCCGGCTTCCCATAATCCTCCAAAATTTGGAGCATGTGGAGGAATAAAATGCCACGTGGTTCCTTCCGAAGCAAATAGTTGGGAGATTTCATTTGATGTTTTAGCTCTAGCTTTAGCGTTCATCTGAACTAAAAGTTTGTTAGCACCCACAAAATTCGTTCCGTGGTCGCTATACAGATCTTTACAATGACCTCTTCTCGATACGAAGCGCCTAAAAGCTGCAATGAATCCTTCTGCAGTTAAGTTTGACACCGCTTCTAAATGGATGGCCTTCGTGCTCATGAAAATGCATATGTATCCTTTGTAAGCCTTTGATCCTCTTCCTGGGGAAAAACGAATGTTAATATGACCAGTGAAATCAACTCCTGAAGCCTTAAACGGTTTACTCGGCCTTAGTCTAACTTCTGGAAGCTGGCCCATGAACTGAGAGTTATTTTGTTCGGAATAATGTAAACATGTGATACAGTTTTTGTAGAACGCTTTCACTTGTTCTCTAGCTCTGATGATCCAAAATTTCGATCTCAAGTAATTAAGCATGATTTGTGGTCCACCATGAAGTGTTCTTTTATGAGCATCCGAAATTATAAGCTTAGTAAGATGGCTTTTATTGGGCATAATAATAGGGTGCTTTTTCTCGTAGGTCACTTGTGCCTGATCGAGACGGCCGCCAACTCTTAAAATCCCGTTCTCGTCAAGGATTGGAGAAAGAGTGTGAAGTGGACTCTTCTTGGAAACACATGCTTTATTTTTTACTTGCTTCATTTCTTCATAGAAATGGAATGCCTGACATTGTTTGACACACATTTTGAAAGTACTGTCGATCTCTTTAGTACTGATTGACTCAGCCAGTTGTTGTCGTTCATCTTTCGGTAGTTTTAGATTTAGAAATCCTACAATAAGATAGTATTCTTAAAGCCTTTGATAAATTTGAAAATTTGGTCCAAATAAAATCTTCCTCCATGGGTATAATCGCACTTAAAGCCTTGATGGGTCTTTCCTCTTCATGTGTGGTAAACTTTTCGCTAGATACTAATACGATAGGTTGAATGAGCCAATCAGGTCCATTCCACCAAAGTTTATGATTCATTAATTTTGTTATCATTAATCCTCTTGAAGCACAATCTGCAGGATTTTGATTTGTTGCTATATGACCCCACTGCTCATAGTCCAGTAATGTAAGGGTTTGTGATACTCTATTGCTCACAAAAGTCGTCCATCGACTTGATAAGCCTTGTAGCCAAGCCAAAACAACTGTCGAATCTGTCCATGCATATAGATTTTCCTTAATAATGTTCATAATTTGTGAAACTTCGTGTAAAAGTTTGGCGCTAAGTAAGGCTGAGCATAATTCCAGTCTTGGAATAGAAACTTCTTTTTCAATCGGTGCTACTTTAGTTTTAGCGGTTATCAAATTAATCTTGATATTACTACTTGAATCCATTACTTTCATGTAAATCACAGCCGCATAAGCTGCTTTTGATGCATCCGAGAAATCATGTAATTCAATTTGACTATTTTTTGTTGTGTGTAGCCATCTAGGGATTTCAATATTCTCAACATTATTCAAATCATTTCTGAAATTAATCCATTCATCCAATAATTCTGGTGTTAACGTCTCATCCCAGCTCAAACAATGGCAATGACAACGACAACGTTTTGCTATGACAATTGTAGGTGCGATCCATCCTAAAGGGTCGTATAATCTCGCTGTCTGAGAGTACAACTCTCTTAGTCACTGGTTCCTTGAGTTCTGATAACGTTATTGTGTATTGAAAATTGTCACTGGTTTTATTCCATTTGATACCCAATACTTTTAACATGTCATTTTCTTTTATCAGTACAGACACGTCTGATCTTTGTTTTTCAGCTTTAATATGATTCAACAGTCTGTCGTTGTTGCTACACCATTTTTGAAGTTGAAACCCACCTGCATTCATCAATTTATTCATTTCTTCATAAATAGATATAGCATCATCTTCTGTCTCACACCCTGTCATTAAATCATCAACATAGTAGTCTTGTAAAGTTATTTTGGCTGCCAATGGACACTCTGTTTGTTCATCTTTTGCCAGTTGTTGCAATATTTTGACAGCCAGATAAGGAGCACATGTCGTACCAAATGTAAGCCGTAATAATTTGTAATGGTGGATTGGTTCATTGGGTTCAGGACGCCATAGTATCCTTTGAAAGTCTGCATCTTCATCATGTACCCGAATTTGGCGGTACATTAATACCAAGTCAGCTATTATGCATATAGGGTGACATCTCCATCTCATCAAAGTATGTCGTAGATCTTGTTGTAATCTGGGTCTAACGAGGAGATCGTCATTGAGTGAAACATTGTTAGTTCCTTTGCAAGAGCCATCGAAAACTACTCTGACTTGGGTAGTGTCTTTATCTTCTCTTATGACAGCATGATGCGGAAGATAGACTGCTCGAGCATTATTTAAATCCCTTTACTCTGTAAGAAGTGACATGTGATTCAATTCCAGATATTCATTATTAACCTTTGTATATACTTGCCGTAGATTAGCATTCCTCTGTAGTCTTTTCTCCAATAAATGAAATCTTCGCAATGCTATTTCTTTTGACTGGCCATACATACAAGCAGGATCTTCAACTTTGAATGGTAGACGTACTACATAACGCCCATCTTTGTCTCTTACGGTTGTTTTCTCATAAAATTCTTCACATATCTTTTCTTCTTTTGTTAATATTTTTGTTACGCAGTCTGGTTCAGTCTCTAGCTCCCAAAAATGTTTCAGAAGTTGATCTTCCTTAATTTGCATATGAAAACTAAGAACTTGTTGTTCTTTTGAAGTTGGATTAGTAAAAACTCGACCCGATAAAATCCAACCAAAACGAGTGTTCTGTGCAATAGGTCCTCCTCGTGGATTCTTTATTACACCATCCAATATAATCTCACTATACACCTCTGCTCCTAAAAGAATGTCGACTCTACTGGGAGACCCATAATCAGGATCAGCTAGTGATAAATCCTCGATATCTAGCCAATCTGATGTTGGAATTTGACTCGTCGGTAAAAACGATGTTAGTGAACGTAAAACAAATGCTTCAGTTTGGAGTAAAAACTCAGGATCATGTCTTGACTCAATCTCTATGGATACCATATTCTTGATTCTTGTTTGACCATCTCCAACTCCAGATACAATACCATTCACAGGAAGTCGTTTAAGTCCAAGGAGCTGAACAGTCTCCTCTGTTACAAAAGATGCTTGAGAGCCCTGATCGACCAAAGCTCTGATGAGATGTTTGCAGCCGTTTTTAGCTCTCGCCTTCACTGTTGCTGTAGCCAACAACACCTGATGACTTCGATGGTCTTCTCTGGCAAAATTGGCTGTCACTCTCGTTTCAGAATCATGAATTGGTTGATTTTGATTTGATCCCATTTCTCTGAGGATAGGTTCAGTAGGTACTGAACTTTGATTAAGTACTCGCTCTAAATGTAAAAAAGTGTGGTGTCTTCTGCCGCATCGACGACAACATGTTGATTGATGACATTTCTTCACAGAATGTGTAGGTGCTAAGCAATTGAAACACAGTCCTTTTGATTGAATATAGTTAGTTCTTTGTTCAGGTGACTGTTTAGCAAACTGTTTACATTGATATAATAGATGTTGGCCGCAACACATCACACAAGCATTATTGACCAATTTGTTTTCATCTTGTACAGTGGAATGAAATGTCTTTTGTTTTGGTACTTGTTTCACAGTACTCTGTTCTGATTTTCCCGTGTATTTATTTCCATCAATCATCTCTAGCATTCGAAATCTTGTTTCCATAAAACTTGTCAATTGAGTCCATGTAGGTTATTCGTCTGGCGAAGTTTGACTAACATGTATCTCCCACTGCTTGCGAGATTCTTGATCCAGTTTTGACACTACTAGGTAAACGATCATAGCGTTCCAAGAAGTTGTTTGTACGCCCAAATTGTTTAATGATTTTAAACAGGATGATGTGGTATCAAGCAAGTGTTTAATACCATTTGCAGACTCCGTGTTGAGGTTCCTCTGAGAAAAGAGCCTTTTCAAGATTTCGTTACAATTATATCTTTTATTATTGTAGCGTCCGGTCAGTTGCTTCCAAGCCTCATCGTAGTTTGCCTCAGTTGTAGTCAGATTTTTCAGAAGATTCTCAGGTTCCCCTGAAAGACTGTACACGCTAGCTTCTGCACGGCGCTTAACTTTGAATTGTTGTGAATTAGTGACACAAACATATCGTAAAAGGTTTGCCATTCGTCATAACCTCCAGAAAATGTTGGTAATTGAATTCGAGGTAATTTGACTTCACATTGTGATGTACTTTGATTTTGAGATGTAACAAGTGACGAAGAAGCTGATATTCGTGAACGGAGATCATCCTTCAGTCTCGTTTTATACTCAGTGTAAACTTCCTCGAACTGTGCATACACCTCATTTTGGAAATATGGAGTTTTCGATTTATCCTCTTTACGAATGGCTGATACAATTTTGTCATGTCCACCATCAAATGATTCCCAAAGTTTCTCTAAAGTTTCTAATCTTGATTCGATATAAGATTGCGTTATTCT
The DNA here is from genome assembly GCA_023313115.1 of Rhysida immarginata. Lineage (NCBI taxonomy): Eukaryota > Metazoa > Arthropoda > Chilopoda > Scolopendromorpha > Scolopendridae > Rhysida > Rhysida immarginata. The sequence goes on along the minus strand of JAHWFO010026423.1, from coordinate 338,999 downwards.
CTCTTTAGGCGATTTCTTATAATTTGTTTGTGTTCTAATTAAAGTCTCCAGTTTATCATCTTGTTTAAGATAAAGTGCCTCCATAATTAATTTTCATCAAGTGACTCTTATGTCCAAATTTTACTTCAATCTTTTTAGCATTTCATTCACTGTACTCACGGTTTATTGACGTTGTTTTTCTACCTTTCTCCCGGGTTTCGGCACCATATGTCAAACTCGGCGATGCTGCATTAAATATCTTCTTGCGGCCTTGAAATTTTGTATAACTTTGTTTATTTTACAACCAATACAAATTCAAATACTTAGCTTTTTTACATGCGTTTACCGTCATGGCAGGCATAGATTCAGCATTTTTACAACAATCGGTTGCTAAGTAACAGGATCACTGCCATCTAATGGCGTATATCAGAAACAATTTTAGACATGAACAAATATTCGCTATATATTGAGCAGGGCGAGAAACATTCTTCAGATAGGGGAAGTCGATGACGTCATACGAGCGAAAGGAGTTTCCAGTCCTGTAGTCATTACTGCTAAAGCCTTATTCATTCAGCGGAGGTCAATCTGAGATCAACTCGAAAAAAGTTCTTAAGAAAAATGTATCAGCCTTGCAATCATTATGATCCCTTTCTTGTCAACTAAATAGTTTCCCAAATGGAATGGAGTAACATGTAATTCTGTGGAAGCGCACGCAATGTCAACCAATCACGCACTTCCTTCGGAAGGGAAGTACAGCCGTTGGTCCCGTGTAGTCGTTTGCCAGTTGCACGTTAAAGAACCCTTGCGAGGCAAAATTTGTGGCCCCTATAATGCCGTCCTGAAATGACCATAGCAGTTGAAAAGGACGTTAATACCAAAGAACCCAAACCAAACCAAACCAATGTAAACCATAAAGATTCTACCAGACCCATTTTCAAGGCAACTCAATTGTTGATCACTCGAATAGAATCAATAGGATATAAAAAGGGAAGGGGGTGCACTGGTGATGATTCCGTTGCTCTAAACTAAAATTATAAAAAAATTATAAAAAATTATCACCTATTAAAATTTGCAGTATATATATATATATTGGGAAAAGTAACTGCAGTGTTATTTTTCTGGGAACTTTTTCAGAATAATTTTGCTGCAAACATCTTTTATTAAAATCTCTCATAAAAATGTCAATTTACAGAGAGCTGTTTATTAGTGAAATCGAAAAACGACCTGTGCTTTATTGAATTTAAGTTACAAGAATACTCAAATAAAAATCTTAGACAAATCATGAACAGAAATATGCAAACAGTTTATTCATGAATTGGCTATATATCATTTTTTTATGTTTTATATGTTTAAACTACAGGAAATTCGTTTCGCGTATTTTTTACCCTTAAACGATGTAGGCATGTGTTGTGGTAAGGAAAAAGTATCCCAAGGCTTGAGCGGCTACTGGGTGCGTCGGCAGGTGGCGGATAGCCGAGTATCCTGAGCTGCTTACTTAGGACATCCCCGAATACTAAATAAGGGGACGCAGACCAACTCCCGAACCCAAAGTGTTATGCGACCCGTGCTGAAGGGTGGATGGCACTTCGGTTATAGTGTCTCTAACGGAGCCTCCTGTCTACCTGGCGACACTCAGGAGTATGTAGCCTTGTCCCGGCATGCAGGCACTCCCGGGACGGACCGTCTATCCTGCATTTATTACTCCAGTTTATGGATTGTAATAAAAACCCCCCCTCACCTGGAGACCCTGCGGGGAAACAGGATTCTACAGGTGATACTGCGGAGGTTGTAATGACTTCAGTTGTGTCACCTGGCATTAACAAATTTGCCACTCCCAAACCTGAGGCGCCACCTGCTGTAGAGCGGGAGACCTCGGGTGAGGGTAGCGGCGAATTTTTATCTAAACCACTTTCTAGAGCGGCTAAACGCCGTTTATCTAGGAAGAAAAAGTTGGAGGGCACTAAGGCAGCAATGCCTAAGGCCGGCCCTCTGTCACCTGTTAGGGAGGTGCATACCCCGACCAAAAGACCCAGGTCTAAGGGTAACACTCCTTCATCAGATGTCAAGAAGCCTCACAAAAAACCCAAACCTGGGAATTTCAGTGAAGCTCTCACTACGACGAAAATGGCAGTAGTTCTGGAAGGCTATCCAGACAAGCAGCTCAGCGAGCAGCAGTTGGAGGCCTTCCAAGAGCTGCTGATGAACCATATGGGGGACATGCTCTCTGGCACTGGACCCCAATTCAAATACTGTCGTCTGGAGGCCGGAGCTATTATTTTACTCTGCGCCGACCAGAACACAGTTGATTGGCTGACCTCTACAGTCAACCGTATTAACCCCTGGGATGGACAGGTTCTCTTGGTTGGTGAGGCGAAGACAATCGTCAAAACCACCAAGATTATCTTGAAACTCCCAGCGATTTTCAAGAAGTATTCTGGTATGGATATCCTGAAAAGGATAGACATTCAGAATAAGGATATTTCATCCACACATTGGAATATCCTTAACCTCAAACAAGAAGATCAAAGCGCAACTATGGTGCTATCCATCCCAGAACTGGATGCGAAGATTTTGAGTAACAGAAAATGGCTTTTGTACATTGGACTGTCTCAAATCCAAGCAAAAGTTCTAGGGAAACCCCCTGACATGACATCATCTAATGCTGAAGTGCCTGCAAGCAAATCTTCAGCATAAGAAATTGGCTGCTGCCAACCTCAGCAATACCTTCTTAGCTGAGGACATTCAGATCGCTCTGATTCAGGAGCCCTGGATTCATAAGGGCGGAATCAGAGGTCTATCCAACTGTGGAGGTAAATTAATTTATGATTTTAATTGCTCTTCTCCCCGTGCTTGTCTGTTGATCAAAAACAGTATTAACGCACTTCCTATGTATCACTTATGTTCTAGAGATCTAGCAGTGGCGACAATTACTCTTCGTCTGGATGGTTTGGATCGTGACATAATATTTGTCTCGGCCTACCTTCCATACGAAGAAACCTCTCCCATCAATGAGGACATCATGAAGATATGGGAAACTTCGACTTCCCACAAGGTAGCGATCATCTTCGGATGTGATGCTAATGCTCATCATACCTTGTGGGGTAGTACCGACACCAATCTCAGAGGTAAACTCCTTTTTGATTTTATCCTAGAGAATAATTTAGACTTATTTAACCAGGGTAATAGACCAACCTTCATTACTGCGGTAAGAAGGGAGGTTATTGATGTTACCTTCGGCTCTTCCATTTTGAAGAAATGGATTAGAAGATGGTATGTGGATGAGAAACCATCTATGGCTGATCATCAACATATCCGATTTTCTTTTATCACTAGTATAGACTGGGATAGAACGTTTAGAGATCCTAAACGGACTAATTGGTTACAATATCGTGAGGACGTTCGTTCTGCGATTTCCGGTCTTCCTACTAGAATTAATGATACTGTTGACCTAGAACTGCGCGTAAATGGGCTGCAGCAGGCCTTGGTTCAATCATATCACACCAACTGTCCCTTGTTGAGGAAGAAATGTAAATCCCACAATGTTTGGTGGAATCATGATCTCTCTCAACAGAGACAAAGAATAAGGAAGCTTTTTAAGAAAGCTAAGAAGACCAACGAGTGGTTAGTATATAAAAACGCCCTCGCTGTTTACAACAAAGCTGTTCGATCTGCTAAACGTACATCGTGGAGGAAGTTCTGTGAATCAGTCCAAAAGACTGTGGAAGGAGCTAGACTCTACAAACTCTTGAGAAACGACAAACCTAATATGGTCGGCACTCTCAAGAAATCAAATGGTGAATTCACCAGGAACAGTAAAGAAGTCCTTGAGACTCTAATCACGACTCACTTCCCAGGTGCTGAGCTCATCGATCCGCCGGACTTGGAGTGTCTTGACTCTTTTGTTAGGACATCGCGGATTGGATGGGCTGCAGCTGGTGAGGTGATCACCCGTAGTAGGGTCATGTGGGCCATTAAATCCTTTGACCCCTACAAATCACCTGGACCGGATGGAATCACTCCAGTACTTCTTCAGTAGGTATCGGACGTGATCTCACCGATCCTGTGTTCAATCTTTAGAGCTAGCTTAGCTCTAGGGTACATCCCAAATCTCTGGAGGCAGGTCAAAGTGATTTTTATATCAAAACCAGGTAAGAGTCGCTACGACCTAGCCAAAAGTTATCGACCTATCAGTTTGTCTTCTTTCATGCTTAAGTGCCTTGAGAAGATTATTGATAGGCGAATTCGTGAAGTTTTTGGGACTTCTGGACCCTCTCACGTTAACCAATTTGCCTATCAGGCTGGCAAATCTACGGAGGTAGCTTTACACCACTTAGTGGTAAGGATCGAGAAAACTCTGGAGTATAAAGAGTTTGCTCTAGCTGTATTTCTCAATATTGAGGGAGCGTTTGATAACACTTCCTACGACTCCATTGCTAAAGCTTTAACTGCCAAAGCAATTTCTCCACTAATCCGTAATTGGATTCAGGTCCTCTTAGCGGATAGAGTTATTAAATCTGATTTGTTGGGGGAGGGAATTGTTGCTCGTCCCTCCAGGGGCTGTCCGCAGGGTGGCATTCTTTCCCCCCTGCTCTGGAACCTGGTTGTGGATGAACTCATTTCCTTCCTTAACAATCAAGGTATTTATGTCCAGGGTTACGCGGATGATATTCTCATCTACGTCTCTGGAATTGACAAACGCACCATTTTAGATCTTGTACAAATGGCTTTGTACAAAGTTCAATCATGGTGTTCTGAGCGGAATTTAAGAGTTAATCCCTCAAAGACCACTCTAGTTCCTTTTACAGGTCGTAGAGAAACTATTTCCAATGATCTCATACCAACTTTGTTTGGCGAGAAAATCATTGTTAGAAATGAAGTCAAATACCTAGGGGTTATCCTTGATAGTAAGTTGACTTGGAACCAACATCTGGATTATAAAATTAATCAGGTTAAAGTTGGACTTTACCGTTGTCGTCGAGCCCTTGGTAAATCATGGGGTCTTACTCCCAAGTTGACTTACTGGCTTTATGTCACGGCGATCAGACCCATTCTGACATATTGCGCACTAATTTGGTGGCGTAAGTCTGAACAACTGACCGTTAGAACCAAACTGGCCTCTCTTCAAAGATTGGCGTGTTTGAGTATAACGGGTGCTGTTTCTACTATGCCAACTAAGGCTTTAGAAATTATTTTATCTCTGACTCCACTTGATATTTTTATCAAAAGTGTAGCCAGGAAAAGTTCTTACAGACTGAGTAATCAAGGACTATGGGTGGACTTCCCTGGGGCGAAGTCTCACACCTTCATTAGCCAGATTTTTACCAGTCACATTCTTCAGATGCCTTCTGATATTGCAATTACTCAGGCCCTTCCTGAGCCCTCGAGCGAGGTCATCATTGACCCCGTGGTAGAGCCAGATGGGTCTTTGCAATTTCCCAAGGGTGCCATTATTTGGTATACTGACGGCTCTCGTCATCATGGCCTTTCGGGCCTGGGCGTTTATTGTGGCAGTCCCAAAACCCTCCATTTTCGTCGATTGGGTTCTTGGGTAACTGTCTTTCAGGCTGAATTATTGGCCATTATTTACTGTCTGCAGATGTGCATGAATAAACTCTATGTACATCGCCGTATTTTTATACTTAGCGACAGTCAAGCGGCCCTTAAGGCTATCAAGTCCCACAGGGTCAATTCCAAACTTATATTGGAATGTCGACAACTCCTACAGGACCTTTCTTCACACAACAGTGTTACCTTGAGATGGGTTCCTGGACACAAAGGTGTTGTTGGTAATGAAGTGGCTGATGCTCTAGCCAAACAGGGTGCCAAGTTTACTTTTACTGGCCCTGAACCTTTCTGCGGTATTTCTAAACAAACTGCAGTTAGAGAGATAAATATCATCTCTCATCAAGTAATGATGGATAGGTGGGATCACACTACTGATCAATCACATGCCAGACTCATGATTAAGAGATCCTCTCTTAGTCTAACGTCAGGCATTCTACAACTTAAAAGGAACAAAATACGGATTATCATTGGCTTTCTTACAGGTCATGTTCTACTCCGTAAACATCTACATAGAATAGGAATCCTTCAGGAAGAACCACTATGTTCGAAATGTGGTTTGGCAGATGAAACAGCCTACCACATTCTTTTTGATTGTGTCGCTCTGACACATCTTCGCCACTTCACGGTTGGTTTTACCCTTCTTGAAGATATCCACTTGGACCCCGTGGGTAGCCTGACTCGCTTTTTAAGTCTGTCCGGCTACCTTTAGGTGATCTTAGTTCTACTTTGGGTTTGGCGCAATATTCCTTAGAGGAATCAGTGCCTTTGAGGTCAACTGCCTTCTGGCTGTTGACTGACAGCCCACTTATAAGATAAGATAAGATAAGATAAGGAAAAAGTATAGTAGTCTCATTGAGGTTGTATACATCACTTCGTTAGAGAGGGGGGGGATCTGGTGGGTGCAGCCGCTCAGTCTTTAAAACATAAATTCAAGTAAATTCTTTCCTTCTAGTATCTAGTACAGAGGGTAGATTATCGCAAGCGATAATCTGCGGCACCTACTCCTACGAGGGAGTTTTGCGCCATCCCATTAAATAACGACTGCTACGAGATGACAGTAGCAGCCGGGACCGACGGCTTAACGTGCCCTCCGAAGCACGGGGGGTTTCATGATGGAAGAGCTGCTGGGGATAAACGAACCAGAGGCTGTACCAACCGCTGAAAAACCAGCTATGGTCAATCGGCAAATGGGTCAGACCAAAGTCCCCCAACAGCCGCGCCCGAAATAGCTGTCCCGCCAGCGGTGGCCCTCAAGCCCTGGCCGTCACCCAACCAGCAGCTGGCCGCGCCTGAAGTTGCTGAACTCCATCGATTGGCAAGCCAACCGACGAGACAACCAGGCCACGGCCACCCCCTCAAATTCTTTCCTTGGTCACATAATCAGTCATCGCGTGATGTGCAGAGGTGAACATTAACCAATATTTATAATTAGATATATTTATAAGAGGGGTTCTAGAAATTTAGACGTCGAGTACTAAAGTCATTTTGCACCTTTTACACAAGTTATATCTGTACACAGCCCGGGACAAACAAAAACATCCATGTCCACGGCGGGATTCGAACCCACGGCCAGGCGAACTCGAGAACTGGAATGCCTACACCCTAGCCCTCTCGGCCACCTGGCCGGCATATATTTATGGCCACCGGTTTATCCCGATCGTAAGAGAAATTGACACGGGTGTGAGAAATTGACACGGGTGTGAGAAACATATACGGTGGATAGCGAAATCATTACAACCAAGTAAATACATAAGAGAATGTTATAAACACATTATTAATATATAAACTGACGAGTCTAATTGTTAATCTTTTAAATCTTATAACTTTTACTTGAACATTTGAAACCAACAGATATATTACGCAAGTAATGAAAAATAAACTAAAATTCAATTTTGTTGCAAATTTGAACCCGAATAACGCTAGTGCAACAAGAAACATTTCAGTGTAAGTGGATCTCATTTTTTATTTGTATTTTCCAAAATTAAGGATAGAAAATGATCGAAAAAGAAAAATGATGATTAGTTATTCTGTGTTAGATAGCCAAGACAATTCACCAGTGTGACGTCACGCCTAGTGGCTAACTGAGCCGAAGCTTAAAACGAAATGAGTTTTGAAAACTGTCGTTTGAAAAACTACAGTATATTTGAAAAACTACTTAACTTATAAAAATTTTACAAGTCGAATTAGAGTTAGATTATGGTCCTTTATGTTATAAAATAATAAAATTGATAAGTAATTTTTGGTGTCAGCTGACCTTTAATATATAAAATTACTAGACTGTAGGTAGATTGCTGTTTCATGATTGCATTTCTATGAATTGTTTTCATCCTTTATCGCAACGCTTTTACTAATCTTAATTGAGTTTATTCGCCGGTTCAATGCATTAATGAGATTTCAGCCCTTAATTCCGTCGGTTCTTTCTCTTTCTTAGATACAGAAATTTTTTTGAAATTTTCCCCCACTATGCACATTCACTCTTTTACTCATATTTGTTTGATTATTCAGGTTTTGAGTTTATTTTAATGTTTTACCTATTCTTTTTCTTCCAAATTTACTAATGTTCGCACAGGGTGACTATACTAATGTTTACATTTGTCTAAATTGTTTAAAATTCTACAATTTTATACATTTAAATTTTTTGTTATTTTTTACTTGTAACTATAAATACTATGACCTCTAATGGCCCGTATTGTTATTGCACTTCTTGGAAATGAACCGGGTATTGGTTTCCAAAAAAATTCTTTTGTGTTTTGACACATTCTAGAGATCTGTGACCTCTTAACCCGAGCTCCATTGCTAATGGGAGTTTGGTGCCTGAGAATCTCTTGAGAATTTCCGTGTTGCTCAGTGGTCATTTAATGTATGCAAAACTGTTGCAAATGTTTATTGCTAAGTTTCTTGCTTATCTCAACCATTTTCAGTCATTACTTTCTTCTCGCGTTTGTCTAACAACACACGAGCATCTTCTCATCCACTCACACCTAAGTTTTTCAACTTAGTACGTCTGTGTATGGGATTCTTTTTATCCTGTGTTTACGAGTGAGTATTCTTTTGTTTCATTTAAATCTGTTTTATTTTTTATTTATTTATTTATTTATTTATTTATTTCAAATGTTATTTCTCTTATGTGTGTTTTCTACCGTATTTTAAACTTTTTGCTCATTTCTCGTAGGTCAATGCACTGTTTGCTGTACCTAGTTACATATTCTGTGTTCTTCCTGTTTAACTGCTACGAGTGAGTATTTTGTTTTATCAGCAGTTTTCATGGCTCTTTAATAAATTTCAATCGTCTTCTTAAATTCTTTCTTACTTTTCCTTTTCTCCGAATGTTTCTGAATCCTGTCTTTGTTTTTCTTACACAGTTGCTAATACTCAATGTGATATCACTCCTACCATTCTCAAAATTCTGAGAATGTTAATTTTGAGCCAGGGTTCAACAGAACTACCTCCCTACACTCTCTTGCAGAATGTTTCATGTTGTTTTTTTATTTTCTCCTCTTTTTTTCCTAATGTTGGGTTGTTTTACAAGTGAATTGTGATGTTGATCCCTCCATTCATCGTTCCCCACTGAAAGCTGGTGCATGTTCATCTAGCATTGCTGTAGGAGACTATTTTTACAGCTGAGGTATTTATGATGAATTATCTTTTCGACACATTGTGTATTATTTTTTAATATATTCCCGCATCATATTTAGACACATCTTTCATTGTTTTTTAGTGATGAAGACCTCCTCGTTACAACAGTCCTGACGGGAATCCCCTCCAGTGCTGCCCGACCCCTGCAAAAACGTCCCGCCCGTTATCAATTGCAAACCTTAGACGCTGGTTGTGGACATTTGTGAAGAGATAGATGCAAAGGGCTCACAGGCTGCTGCTGACCCCATGAAGTCGAGTATTGAAGACGCCGCTGAGTTCTATCAAGAGACAGTTAAACCTTGGACCGGTGTGTTCGACGACCTTTTTAAATCGAGCCACTATTTCGAAAGCCCTGTGAATTAACAGTTGGATCAACCTTTGGATTAATACAAGGTTCGGACTGATCAGGCAACTGGAATAGGGTTGGTGAAGCAGGTAATTATACATTTTATAGCAATCTCTCACAGGGTCCCACTGTTGTAATTTCTAATCAACCCTCATTCTTCCTCTGTCCCCTTTTTTTTCCAATGCTACCACACATCAACTGACCATATTCGTTTTACTAACATAATACAAGTGTATCCTTTGAACAGTGCTGTTACTCGTTTTGGTCCCTTTCACCAAGGGATTCCAGATTTGTCAAGTGACTAATCTTTACACAGGGTCCAATTTTCCGAGATCCCAATACAAATCCAAGGCAAAATGTAAACTAGATGCTGTTTTAAACGAATTAAACGACTGTGGAAGTGTCTTTTCTTATGTTCAAGTCAAACTTTATGAAAAAGTACTAACCAACAATAAACGTCTTAATGTGACATTACTTGAATTTGTTGAACCAAGCAGCGCCTGCTATTCCACTCCTTTTCATTCAATTTTCATTTTCAAAAGACTGTGGCAGGCCTTGGTCGTTACGGATTTACTAAGCACACTTTATCAGACCTGCACAAAAAGGTAGAGTTAGGGAGTTTTGCAGTGCAAATTAAAGAAGCAGTGTCAACTGGTAATGTGCCAGTTTCTGCTACCATTTTGTAAAGGCTTATCATCTTGTTAGACCGATTCAGAATGTTTGTGTAATCTTATATACCATCTCTGTATTTCCTCAAGATTTTCATGTTAAGCAGCACCTTGCTCGTGATTCCAAAACAGACCTGGCCTATCTATATATGGCTCTTAAGAAATTACATTTACGAGATCCAATGCGGGACCTGTAACAAAAAATATATTGGACAGACCCGTTGAAAGATTGAAACAAGAACTAAGGAGCATTTCGACTATGTTAAGAACTGCAGACCTGAGAAGTCAGCTTTTGCTGACCACATACTGAAAATCGGACATGAACTAAAGAAAGAAAACATTAGGATTTTACATGTTGTGAACAATTACAAGAGACTGAATTTCCTTGAATCCATGGAAATCTTGAAGAACCAGGGTGAAAATTTATTGAACCAAGATGGTGGACCTTTAGAACTGACAGCGTGGAAGACCTTACTTCAATATGTTTAATCATTGTGTTGACTAGGAGTTCTCTCCTAGGTCTGCGTTTTTAAACCAATCCTAACTTTGTAAATTATGATTTTCCTCTGATTGGCTTAAGTTTTCGATATATACCTGTTACACATCTATGTTTATTCGATTCATACTGAAGATGGCTACTTAGTAGCCGAAATGTACATTTATGATGTTCAATAAACTCATTTTGTGGAAAAATGGTATCCACCATCTCTCTGCATCTGCATATGCATCAGGCTGTACAAAATTTCCCAGAAAGTCAGCCCTCTAGACCTCTGCATAGCAATTCAATCAAAGAGCTCACCTTAGAACCTCTGTATGAGGGTAATGTGGCATTTTAGCAGCCGCTCACACTACAACGTCTTGCCATCCCTGGTGAATTCAACAATCAGCATGCTAGGTCTGCCAGTGCAAATGATGATGACTCAGGGTTTACGAATCCCCGGTCTCTCCCAGGACATGTACCCATTCCGGCACCTATGCCTCCACCTCAATCAAGTCCATCCCTAAAATTTAAGTCCACCATTTGTCCTGCTTTGCCTCAGCCAAAAGGAATGCGAGTTGACCGCTCGAACTTTTGCTGAAGCGACTGTGAGGATGTTGTGTACAAAACATTTATCTCACCTCAACTCCATCTATCTCTCTGTCACATTTATCTCACCCCTATACTGTTCACACCACAGCCTGCCTATCAGCCTCTATCCGACCTCCCATCCCATCAAAACCTATCTTTGCACGGCCATGCCGAACACAATCCTCTGCCTCTGCCTTATCCACCCAAATTCCTCATAAACCACGATCCAACCTGGATTTTGTCCCATTATCTCCGCCACCTCCCTATTCATGAATCTCATCAATGTTGCCTCCTTTTCAACTGTACACCAACCTAACCTTCACTCCAAGCCCACCAGACTCCTTACCCCTCACCTCGTTTGAACCACTGATCTTCATGTTCTATAAAACACACATCACCATAAGGTCACCATAAGTGTAATGCAGTAATTGCTTCCTTTGTGATGACTTATGGGTGATTATCCTTATACAAAGTAATGAAATGACTCGGCAAAGTAAATTCGTTATTACGATATTGATTCAGTTCTTTTTTTAAAACCAACCAATCGCAAATTGCTACCCAAAGGGAATAATTTAGGCATACTGACTGATGAAATTCTTGAAAACTACAGACCCAGTGTGTACATAGAGAAACTAGTCTTTGCAGGTGCAAAAATTTATTATCTCTTCCTATCAAACAATGCAAGAGAGGTCCTCATAAGAATAGGCTGTTATGAGAAGGCAATGCTCACAATCCCCATCACGCTCAAGTTTTGTATGTGATAAAGCCAAGGCCATATTATACAACAAATCCTATTTCTAAAGGTACAGAACAACAAATGAAAAAAGATTTGCGGATTATGGGGATTTTTCCATTAGTTTTCTGTATGGATATTCTCTGCCAGATTTTTACCAGTGGGCAATTTGTAAATAGCCTTTTCACACAAATTTAGTTTGGAAAAAAAAGTCAAAAACACAAACGGCAATTTTTTAATATTTTATAATCAAGTAAACCTTTTAAATACTGTACATTTTTTTAAAATATTTTAAAATCTGTAAATAGACCAAAGAGTGTAAAACTTGTATTAAAACTAGTAAAACAATTTTTGTAAACAAGATGCAGTCCCAAATTTTTTGTGAGTAGAAAAATTCAAAAAGAAAAAAGTCTAGGGCTTTAAATAAACCACTATAAGCTTGTAAAAAAAGTAAAATTGCATAGAAAAACTTTTGCCTCAATTGAAGATAGACGAATACAGCTTGAGGACATTTCGCAATTACCTTTGTATATCCCCATTTATCCCCTTCATCAGATGAAAAATTTTTAGCTTTGAAGTTTTACCAACCATTTTAGTTATAAACTCTTTAATAATTTTGTATAAAAATTTATCCCAATCCCTTTTGTAAATAATTTTATCTTTTTAAATTTAAACAGCCAATTTAATTTAAATTCAATATAAAAAATTTTTTTCTAGATCGAAAAAATGGAAAATTTGGATATACTATAACATCCTCTATGTCTTTTTAATTAAAACATTATAGTAAAGGATAACCACATGTAATTAATATGAAATGCATTTATTTATTTAATAAAATTATATAATAATACAATTTAATCAATGTTATTATCTTTATTAAAATCAAATCATCAAAAAGGTAAAATACAGGGTCTTTATAATAAAACTTCCATTTTGACATGACCATAAAAAAAAAATACTAAACCAAAAGCTATAATACTTGGTAATATTATAGAAGAGAGCTCAGGAAGTTCATACCCACCAAAAGATTAGTTCAAAAGGTCACCACCAGCATGGAACGGCGCTCTATGCACTATTCGTATACGAAATTAGACACGAAGACACAGGTTAACAAGTCTTTAATCGTTACTAAAATTCTTTCAGTAAATGGTGGAGGCCACATTCAACATGTAACTAATTTTAGTAACGATTAAAGACTTGTTAACCTGTGCGAGACTTCCGAGATTACACATGTAACAATAATAATGAGCAGAGTTCAGCTTTTAATCTAAGAAATTATATTCATGTGCAGATTTAACGTCTAATTGGAAGAAGAAATTACATACACATTAAAGAATAACTGCAACCTTTATTATATTTTTATACATCATTAGAATTTATTCTTATTATAGTTCTCGTAAGTTTTTAATGTTTAAATCAATTACATTCCTGAACTATTAGTATTATATGAAGATAATAGACTTTAGTAAACATAAGAAGCAATTAGAATTTATTATAATAAAATCAATTGTCGGTGAAGGAGTGGGTTTCCTTTCTTGTAAGAAGAAACAAACGATGAGAACGGATGTTTGTCCACCCCGCCTTGGTAGATCAACTTGAGACACTGTTGGGAGCAGCTCGGCTTCGACTCTTCTTCGGAGTCCATAGTCCAAGAACTGATTTTGGCTGTCACCTGGATTGATTGACATCTGTGAGGGAATGTTTTTCTCTCCTGTCAACCATATGCAATATTAAAGTTATTCCAAAAAAACCTGTACATCATCGATGCGTAATTAAAAACGGCAATTTGGGACATTTTGAAGTAAGAAATTTTGGTGAGAAGACGTAGTCAGTCACCTGCCAGACGTTGAGAAGAGTAGTGGTCAGTTGCCCACCAGACATGGAGAAAAGATTATAGAGTTGCCAGCTAGATGTAGAAATAAACGGAAGAGTTGCCTTTTCAATTGATGATGATAGACGTATTACTAATCAGTTAGAACTGTAAAGACTTAATGCTGACCGAGAGGTGCCTGAACAGTGTTCAGAGGAGAAAGAGAAGAATGCCAGTTCTATGCATTGCTAGTTTTGAAGCCGCCTGAGTCCGAAGCCTGATGAGCCACATTTGTTGTTCCATGAACTAGAAAAAGAACCAAGCACAATCCAAACCAGCTGCCATTAACAAAAGCCAATCCAGGGACCGTACCTAGATCGATGCCAACATCCAGACGAGAGCCACCACCACATGCTTCATCAACGTCCACACAGGCCAACACAATGCAGATCACGCAACCAGCTTTAACAAGGTCCAAGGGGTAATAATCTTGGGGCAATTCTCTCTATCTCTCACAGCCATCAATTATTATTATAATATTTAAAGGGTGTTTAATGTCTAATCTGTTTCCTATCCTAAAAGTTAAAGCAGTAAGAGAGTTTACAGGGAATAAGAATTTTTTAAGGGGATAAAAAGGGAATTTTTCCTAACCCGCTGCCTTTTCCAGCCAGACCTGTGATCCGGAAAATCTTTTGTTAATGTGTGGAGTACCAGGCTGATTGGGCTTGCTGAACCCCATTCTGTCTAGACAATAAATTTTATAACTTGGTATTTAACCAACACCCCCTGAAAGAAGGCCAATGTGCTTATTTTTTGACGTCACAGCTAATAGGGATAAGGGGAATAGTGGATGAAAGGGGGTCATACGGTGATTGAATTAATTTTGTTAAATATTATCCTTTTACAGAAACAAATATTATTTAAGTATCTATGAGATGAAAGGATTGAAAAATATAAAATTTGAAAGGTTTAAATGTCACTTTGTATAAGGATTCTGACTTATTTTTCTAATGCATTTATAATCTAATTTTTTTTCTTTAATAAATCCCAAATTACTTAAACGCAAAAGTATAAGAGAAATTTAAAACAAAACAACACAATATAATGAAAATCATTTATTTCACGTTGCAAAATTTTGAGTATAAATTTTTAATAAAAATGTACAATTTTTAATCAAAAATTTCTAATTTTTAGTAAAAGTTGATAATTTTCTTTTATTTTTATGAAGTATAAATTCATCATTTCTTTTTTTAACATAATTGTTTAAGAATGTGTTTGTTGCTGCATTTAAAAAATATTGCAGTATCAAGTCTTTTGAATGACCTTTTTCACAATTATACTTTTTTTAAAAAGAAATCATGTTCATGCACTAACTGAGTAGTTAAGTTTATAACTAACTCTCTTTGATTAGCAAGTTTAAGAAACTTTTGTTCTGTGGGACCTTCTAAAAGTTTTTGAATAGTTATAAAATTAAAATTAATAACATTTATGAAGTCACATTGAGGAAACATTAATCCTCCCCTGTCCATATATTTTATCAGACAACCGCTATTATATGGAATATTTTGTTTATCAACAATCTGAATTTCTTTAATGTTGAACGAACACAATACCCACATATGTATGTAAGCACAGGGAGTACACTTGCAATTTTGTCAAAGTTTATGTCACTGTATGAAATTTTAAAGTCATTTACTGATGACAGAGATAAGGATGAATTGCAAGGCAAATTAAGGTTTGTTTCTTGAATGCTATCATCATTATTTTCTATGTGAATGTTAATTTTTCCGAAAGTATACTTACTTACTTACTTTTCAAACCCGCTTATCCGTTAGGGTCGCGGGGGCAGCAGCCCTATGGAGGATCTCCAGCGATCGCGATCTTCCGCCATCAGGCGCATGTCCTCCCTGGTAATATCCAAGCGACTCGATCCCAGATTCTCCATGTAGTCTAGCCACCTGGTTCTAGGCCGACCCCTTGGTCTCTTACCCACCGGCTTGGAAAATAACAACTGCCTAGGAAGACTAGTTTGCGGCATCCGTATCACGTGGCCATACCAGCGCAACTGAGATCTCTCAATGCGGAGAAGTAGCGGCTCAACACCTAAAGATTCCCTTATTGTGCTGCTGTACACTCTATCTAGTAGGGTAACACCTGCCACACCTCTCAGAAATCTCATTTCGTCCGCTTGTACCCGCGATCGCACTCTTTCGGTCATTACCCAAGCCTCATGACCATAGGTGAGAATGGGGACAAAGATAGATTTGAAGACTGAGAGCTTGGCTTTGTTACCCAGCTCTCGTTTCGTTACCACGGATCGCCACAGTTCACGTCTGACACAGCTTGCTGCACCGATCCGAGCATCCAATTCTTTCTCCTGCCGTCCATCACTCGTGAATGCAATCCCGAGATACTTGAACTTCTCCACCTGTCTCAATGAGGCTCCCCTAACATGGAGAGCGCACTGAGCAGGCTGTCTTGAAAGGACCAGAACTTCGGTTTTAGCCACACTGATCTTCATCCCAGCTTCTTCACATTTGGCTGCAAACCGGTCTAGTGCATGCTGAAGGTTAGTGCGAGAAGACCCAAGCAGGACAAGGTCGTCCGCAAAGAGCAACCTCTCCACCAGGCAGTCGCCCACACAAACACGCTCATCACCTCGGCTGCCCCTGTCTATCCATTCCATAAAGATAATGAACAAGATGGGCGACAGTACGCACCCTTGGCGGAGTCCAACACCCACGGTGAACGGTCTTGACTTAATGCCATTTATCCGGACACACATCTCAGAGCTTTCGTACAGAGACATGATAGCAACCAGTAATTGCCCATCCACTCCATACTCTTGCAACACTTGCCAGAGCTTCTCCCGAGGAACCCTGTCATATGCTTTTTCGAGGTCCACAAAGCAAGCCTAGACCTCTTTTGCATACTCCCAGGATTTCTCAAAGATTTGCCTTAGAGCAAAGATGTGATCCGTCGTGCTTCGACCAGGTCGGAAACCACACTGCTCCCCCGACAGTTTGGAGTCGACCATTTCCCGACTTCTCTTCTCCAGACACTTAGCGTACACTTTCCCAGGAATGCTGAGCAAAGAGATGCCTCGATAGTTGTTGCAATCTCTCTGATCTCCCTTTTTGAAGATAGGGATCACAATTCCTGTCTGCCATTGCTTAGGGGCCTGTCCAGATATCCAAGCAACCTGACACACTCGAGTCAGCCACAGGATACCAACCTGATTTAAGGCCTTTAACATCTCAGACCGGATTTGATCATCACCTGCAGCTTTGCCAGTCTTCAGGGACTTAATTGCCCATCTGACTTCTGTTTCAGTGATACTACCGTGACTATTCTCCGCTCCAAGGTGCACCTCGTATGCCTCAGTTGTTGTTGTCACCGGATTAAGAAGAGATGCAAAGTATCTGACTCTAATATCAAAGGTAGAAGATTTTGCATTCTTATTTTAGATTCAACCTCAAAAACTTGTCTTAATGACACAAGATATTGTGAACCAGCATAACTTCTATAATTTCCAAAGCGAGCTTCTAAACTATCCGTTTGTATTTTTCCAGGCAAAAAATATTGAAAGCCAAGTTCATTGATGCAATATTTAGCCATTTCTAACAAACCGTACGTACTCTGTGTAAGAGCCCAATGAGTTTCAGGTGTTAAGCAGGTTTTTTTGTTGCTTTTTGTAGCCCAAACATCTAACTATTTTAAAAAATTGTTGAGAAATGTAAAATTAATTTCATCACCATTCACTGTTAGTGGATTTTGAAAGGGGTTATTATAACGAATACCTTTATATTTAGTCTTCACATTGACAGTGCTCCACCACTTGGTTATTAAAATGATAAAGTCAGCAGTTCCTATATACTGGAAAAGTTTATGTTCCTCTCTTAGCTGTAAAAGTCTTTGTGCCACATGCTCATTAAAATACTTAAAACTAATTTTACATTTTGTCTTTCAAAATTTGTAGGAAAAAGAGACTTCAATGTTAAACCATAA
Source organism: Rhysida immarginata (assembly GCA_023313115.1). Classification (NCBI taxonomy): domain Eukaryota; kingdom Metazoa; phylum Arthropoda; class Chilopoda; order Scolopendromorpha; family Scolopendridae; genus Rhysida; species Rhysida immarginata. The sequence continues at coordinate 321,185 of JAHWFO010026423.1, read as the reverse complement.
GAATATTTTATAAAATTTTCACTTTCTAATGTATGTGTTTCAGAGTGGCAAAACTTGCCACATTAAAAGGAGGGTTTTCTTCAGGACTCTCAAAATTAGGATAATACAAACATTGCTGAGGATCATTCTGGTTAATCCAGTTATTCCTAATATTCTTGAATATGTGAACTGAATCAATTATAAAAAATAATATTTCATTAGACTTTCCAGGATGTGGATAAACTATGCTCTTTTGAGGCGGGCTACAAAAATTGGTCATACACTTTTTGTTAATTGAATTATTATCACTCACAACACACAACACTCTGAAACCAATTTTATGAAGACCCATTATTATTTTTTTAACATAAAAAAGAACAACTGATCTGCTTGAATTAGATAAACATCTCATCTGTCTGTTCCTTCAAAGGGTTTGTGTTGTATTTAGAGCATGTTTTCTGAAGTGTTCGAGAATGGGGTAAAATCATGTAGTTAGAATTCCTCACAAATTTATAACAATGTGGCGAAATAGAAAAAAAAAATGCTACAAAATATAATAAAATGTGGGGAGTATCTCAAACGTTCTTGTGCTAAATTTAAGAGTTGGATTTGTTCGCAAAGAAATTCTATATTGCTCTGCTAATCCTCAAATCTGATTCCTATAGATTGAAGCATTTCACATATTATGGTTAGTTGATCATCTAATGGATGATGATGATGATGATTATTATTATTATTATTATTATTATTATTATTATTATTATTATTATTATTATTTTGGCATTCAAGTAAAAGTTCTAAACAATTATGTACCTCATTTATATTAGATATTTGCTTAGGAAATGTTTCCTTTTGTAAAACTTTTAATTTAATTTGATTCTGATAAATAGATAAAGATAAATCCTCTTTTACAATGGCACATACTGTTATCTTTGGTGAATCTGAAGTATCTATTGAAGCAAATAATACATGATCTATTTTTTTTACCACTGTCCATACTTCTCCAATTTTTTCTTTTTCTAGGCACAAAATAAATTCCGTGAAGTTAGAAAAGGTTTTTCTTTTCTTATACTCTTCGAGTGTATATAAACTTTGGGCCACAGCGTTTTGTAAATTTATATCTTCTAGTCGTCTTCTTCTTACATCAGGATTTTCTCTTAAACTTTTTGTTGTTGTGAGATATTTAGGGCAATTTGGGAGAATGGAAGGAATGGCACCACATCGTAATCGAGGCCTTTGAAGTGGTATCTGGATTGTTTTTCCCGTTTTCTCATCATGACATTTAGAGAATTTTTCAACGTCATTCTTGCTAAAATGCCTTTCGCACACCTAATTAAAAACGAAATTGCTATTTTTAGAGGATTAAGAAATATATTAAGGAATCAAAATGATAGAAGTTTAAAGTAGCGGTCCCTAACAGGTGACTAGGGACAAAATCACGAAAGCTACGGACTGTCATGATTCTGCGGACGTTATTTCGGTTTCGCCGGACGTAGCTACGACCGACATGTGGTTTTCGCGATTTATTCCTCTAGTAAAATTATTAATAAATAGCTTCCAAAAATAAAGTAACTTATTTACATATTAAGTAGAATAATGAATTCGAAGCATGAACCTAACTAGACAGGTCGAAATCGTTTGGGAAAATTAGGGAACGCTAATCTGAACTTTTACCTTATCTGAACGCTAATCTGAACGCGAAGATTATTTAAGACAAGTTTAAAAATTATGATTTCTTAGAAGATTAAGAAGTCTATTTCTAATTATTAATTTGTTAATTCTACTTCTACATACCTTACTAAACTTTGTTGGCACAAAATCACGATGTATTGCAGTAATCCATTTGTTGCAAAGGCACAGGTCTTGGGGAAATGAAAATACATGCACTGTCGGTCCTTTTGGATAATTTCCATTACAGTTTGGCACACCACATGTGTAAACCATATTGTCATTATATAACAAGAAAATAAAATATTTTCGTTGCACAGAAAAATTAAATTATATTAAAAATACACGGTTTAAAAAACACGTGGTGTTCCTTACACAAAACAACTACAGCTATAAATCCCTTCCTCTCCTTAATCCCTATCCCTACTGGCACGACGTCATAGCTTAAGATGTGACGTAGCGCCTTGGCCTTCTTTCAGGGGGTGTTGATTTAACCCACGATTAATTGTCTATCCAATTGAGTCATGGGCCCCACATATTTGATGGCAGTTCAACAGGATAGTTTTGTATGTTTTCATGAGAAATAGTCGCCACATTTTGGCGCGGTCATTTACACGTTGAATACTTAATTATTTAAATTAATAATAAAAATTAGTATACTTAATATTGCATAATTAATTGAGCAAAATCTTAGGAAAAATTTCTTGCCATAAATTTATTTTAAGAATTGTTTAAGGGTTAGTTCTCATGAGAGATATTATGCTGAGATTTTTGATATTTATGATTTTATATTGCTTGTATGAATAAGAGTGTTGGTGCATGTTTGTGCGTATCAACTGCATAGATTATTTGTATAGGAATCTAAATATTTTATCAAGGATGAGTAGCAAAAGCGTGTTCTTATGCTAATTAAGAAACGTAGTGTTTATGTGATTATTGTGTTCACGCTCAAGGTACAAAGAATTGTTGGAAAAGCATTTCTTTCATAAACATGATTCATACAGGTAACATGGGAATTTGAATTACTCGTGTTTGAATTGATAAGTAGATTTAAGTTAGTTAAGACGATTGTATTTTTAACAGCGGTTCTGATTAAGAACTACTTTGATTAAGAGCATTATTGGGGTTCAGAAATTAATTATATAGACTGGAAGGTTTATGATTAAAAATAGTAGGCATAATGTCGCATAACAATAATAATATGCAAATCTTAGGCTTTTACACTGAAGTGCTGGTTAATGATGGCAGTACAAATGTAAACGAATTTTTCAGAGATTGGAAGAAATATCTGATGCAGGAAATTGGACTGCAGATACAAAATTTCAAAGATTAGATTAACCTGGCGTTAGTGCAGTAGGGTGTCTGAAACCCCAGACATATTCTTTTTGATTTTATCATAACTTGGCGTAGTTTGTCAACAATGGTTTTTTCTATACCTTTCGACACATAACCATAGATAACGTACACGAAGTTATATTCATTTTGGTTGAAGATTTCATGTGAAGATTTCTGTTTTGGTTTCTCACACCCCACCACACTAATGCAGTGACATAAAATTCTAACAAAAGTAGTCTTCTTTGCCTTACTTCTGTCAATAAGATAAAATATTTTTATCTGTTTTCTTGTTTATGTGATATTATTGAATGTTTTTAGGAAGATCCTCATTATGTTCGAGATATAAAGACAGAAAAACTAAATATTCCTGCCAAAGATGTAAGCAATTTTTGTGTTTGGTACATGTATTATCATATTGTGAAAAACATCTTTGCAGGATGCAAAACAAAACATTGTGAGGTCATAATTTAGGTTACATGCTATTTCATGCTTTTATTTTAATTCCAATATTAAATTTTGTTTTGTAATAGTTAATTTTTTTTATAATACACTACTATTTATAAAAATCGCAACACCCTGATGGAATGGTCTAATCCATATGCAATTTGCAATATTTGCATACAATGGGTCAGAGTATAAATGATTAGATTTTCAGTGTAATTGCTTGAAAGAACACCATGCCTCGACGACGACGAAGGGTACCATATCAACAGCTGACAGACTTTGAAAGAGGACGCATAATTGGTCTGCGTGAAGCGGGATGGTCGTATCGTGACATTGCTGCTCGTGTAGGACGTAATGAGACGACAATTATGCGTGCATGGAGGCAGTGGAGCGAAGAGAACAGGGCACACTGAAGACCAGGCTCAGGAAGACCCAGCACGACGACACCGCGAGATGACAGACACCTCTATCGCATGTGTGTAGCAGATCGTACAGCCACTTCCACAGTGTTAGCACAACAGTGGGGTGCTACAGTAGGCAGGACAATGTCTGCTAGGGCTGTACGACGCCGTTTGATTTCCAGATAATTGATGGCACGAGTACCATTGTTGCGGATTCCTTTGACCCAAAACCACCGGTGCCTCAGGTTGCAATGGACCCATCAACACCAACAGTGGCAAGCAGAATGGCAACAAGTTGTGATTTCGGATGAGTCAAGGTTTAACTTGCAGCACCATGACGGCAGGATACGAGTCAGAAGACACCGTGGCGAGCGCGACCTTCCAGAATGCATCCTGCAGCGTCATTCAGGACAAACGCCAGGGGTGATGGTGTGGGATGCAATCAGTTACCACGGCCGTTCCCGTCTGATCAGAATCCATGGCAATCCATGGAACCTTCCAGGCACTGTATTCCAACAGGACAATGCCCGACCGCATGTGGCCAGAAATGTCCTCGTCTTTTTCCAAGCACATCAGACGCCCTTGTTCCCTTGGCCTGCTCGTTCACCAGACATGTCCCCAATCGAACATGTGTGGGACAGGGTGGCTCATCGATTGGCTCGTCAGACTCCTGCAGCAGCAACTGTGGATGAACTGTATACCCGTGTAGACAGAGCATGGCAGGACATTCCCCAGGCCCTTATTCAGTGCTTGTTCGACTCAATGCCACGACGTTTAGAGGCTGTAATTGCGCTCCCACAGTGCTACTAATTTCACCCGATACTAATGTGACAATAAAACGCATTGTATAGACCTGAAAATCTAATGGTTTCTTTTCTGACCCATGATATGCAAATGCTCCAAATTTAATGCAGATTGGGCTATTCCATCAGGGTGTTGCGATTTTTATAAACAGTAGTGTAGAAATAAAATTCTTTCATTTATTTATATTTTTTTTAAATAAAGGAAAATAAATCATACATTCTCTTTATTTTATTATTTATCATTAAACTAAAAAATTTTTTAGTGAATTTGATTCATCATAGCAATTTATAAACTTAATAATAAATTATAAAATAACAAAACTTTAAAACAAACTGGAAAATTTCAAGATATACGTTGGGGTATGTGACACCCCACCGCACCACTGCTGTGATTTTTTGTCACCGCACTAACGCCGGGTTAATGGGTGACGCTCTATATTTTGCACGAGAGGATAGGGATAAAGCAGCAGCAGAATATTTTGATGTTTTCAAACAGCTATTAACAGCGTGATATTTCAAAGTAACAAATGAACAAACACTATTAAAGAAGACTCATGGAACGTGTACAACAGAAAGGAGAGGGAGAAACTGCAGATTGTAATCCCTAGGAAGGAAACTGTTAGCCCAGATATGGAGACTGTGAATATTAAATATGCCTCTTCGAGTGAACGTAGCTTCATCCGTCCATAAAATAAATGTCTGTCCATCCTTTCAGCATTGACAAACCACTCACAGAATTCAACACGTTTCCCTGCATCTTCAGCTTCCAAGTCTTGTAGGTAAAAAACATGCCTAACCTCGCTTCTCAGTGTCATTCGAATTGTCTCTCTGAGGACGGCTATTTCGACAGGAGCTCCTCGCACACTTGTGGAGGGATCATTGTCAAAATTGCCGATAACGATATCTCCTCTACCCAGTACAGGATGGGCCTGTTGATCCCTTCCACGTCTGAACGATCCTGTCTCCCTCAGATCTTGGTGTACCCTCGAAAACACCTCCCTATGTGGATGGCTTCTGCAGCATTATCAGCAACAAGCCCAGAGTAAAAATGAATGTCCGCATATTCTTCATTTGTGAAAAAAGGCATAATGAACTTCGACGTTGTGTTGCACAATGTGAGCAACTGCTCAAATAAACCACCAAGTCAATAAAATACCTTTCACACATGTTACAAGTACGACGATTCCTCTTCCTGTTTGGCATGAATGTCCCCTAAAGAATAAATAGGTAAACCTACCTTTTTTCTAGGAAACACTCTAAATAAAAGAAAATAGACACACGTTGATATCTCACACACGATCGAAACTAAATGTTATGTTTATAGGGTATGTTCTGTTCCATTTGAACCATACAATGTTCCTAAACAATTATGCTGGATAAATTTGGGTCACCCTGTGTATCAAAATGTGTCTGACGAAAAGAGGGAGCATTGGTCAGAGTAGACAAAACTTATCCAAGCATCGGAAACATCTGAACAACAGGAGCTTCGTCTGTGGTAGTAAATTGTAGAATTACTGAAAACCAGTTTGAGTTATTTAAATTATTGGGGTTGTTCTATTTACAATCGATTGTGGCAGTGCACCATTAGGCTAATTTGGCTTTCCTGTGAGAGTGGTTGAGTTTAGGGCCAACGCATTAATGCACAGGTTGTTCGCAGAAACCTATTAATGCAACACGTGGTGGTGTTTACTTTTTTCATGCGCTTTTGTTTACGTTATGGGTGGAGTTTAACCAAACTTCATGAGCTGTTTATTTCTTTAAGGAATGCAATTTTGACAAAACGTATGAGGAAACCTGTGTTTATTTTAAGGTGCAGAATATCGCTTGGTATCTCAGGACATCCTTTCCAAAAGCACCCTGTATAAAAGAGAATGTTTGTAGGTCTGTTTGTTTGTTTGATTGATTGTTTTTATCTTACAGTATTATTCAGATCTTGATGAAATTTTACAAGCTTGATCTTCAAGGCAACAGGAAGGTCACTGTCTATCTCAGATTTCGAAAAAATAATAATTATTGATATTCATGATGAAAGCAGGACATACTAATAAGAGGTATCACATTAACAACAATGCAAGGCAAAGTTAGTGCAAAAATTGGCCCAACAAACTATATGCACGGACCAACAATATACAGGGCGAGTCTGAAAGCCTGTCACAAACTATTAGAGAACGTAGTATGGATGATTCTTAAAAAAAAAAAATCATATGAACATGGGTTCGAATTTGAAGGAAACCGAGATATGAACAGGAAAAAAAATGCCGCCACTAACAAGGAGAACCTGAGTACTCTGATTCACCGGTTTTGATAAAAAAAAAAATTGCACGTATAGCTTTCACCATTCAATGCACTTCTCAAAATTTTCGAGAAAAAATTCATAAAGTTTGTTATAATTGACTTCACTTTATAAATATCCTAATTGTAGTTAAGGTTTTTATCCCGTTCAGGTGGTCTGGTGGTAAAACACTCACGTTGTGTTTTGCAGGTATGGATTCAAATTCCGCCTTCGATAATTTTTTTTTCTCTTCGTAATTTTTTTAACTCGTACGGGAATGTGTAATTCATTTACTAAATATATTTCCAATTTTCCAATTTGCTACCACCATTTTTTTATAAAATCCATATACGTATTATAGTTAAAATCCATATACGTATTAAACCAATGTCATAAACGAGCATTTAAGGAAAAAAGATTAATTATTCACATATAATTATTTTTATAAATTTTGTAACTTTTGGGATGATATCTAACTCACACAAAGATTAAATAATTATTGCACCATGTACTTACTATTAAATATAAAACATCTTATTGGTATCTATAGTTTATCAATCACCCTTCATTAACATTTTTAACTAGCACATTAGCCAACAAATTACAATTTCCTATTTCTAGGAGCAAACGTTTGTTATGAATGGAATTAACTATTATTCCTGTCTTTACCTACACGTGAATTATAACTTATTTTGTGTTTTTTTCTAAAAAAGAAAATAATTAAAATTTGTAATAACTTGTAAATTTATGTAAAAAACAACTTTAGCAAATCGAAATATTAGATTATGATAAAAGAAAGGAAAACACTCTTTAGCCACAACATATCAAGAGTGTTTTTTTTTCCTTTATCATTATAAGTAACCACATAATCTTTTTTCGTTGGTTTTAAAACATCAGTGCCTTTATAAATTTCCCAGTTTATTTGTTTTTTTTGTTTTCTTACTGATTATTTTGAAATTTTAGATTGTGTTTAATTATAATAATTCTTATATGCATTAAAAAAAATGATGGTAGCAAATTAGAAAATCGGAAATTTATTTAGTAAATGAATTATACATTTCCATATATGTTAAAAAAATTTACGAAGAGAAAAAAAAATTATCGAAGGCGTGATTTGAACCCGTACCTGCAAAACACAAAGCGTGCATTCTACCACTAGACCTAAACACGATAAAAATCTATGGTACAATTAGGATATTTATAAAGTGTAGTCAATTATAACAAACTTTATGAATTTTTTCTTTGAAAATATTGATTAGTGCATCGAATGGCTTTGCATGTGTGTTTAATTTGGTGAAAGCTACACGTGCAATTTTTTTTCAATCAAATTCAGTGAGTCAGAGTACTCAGGTTCTCCTGGTAAGATCAACAAGTTAATAACTCAGGTTCTATACCATCTAGAATAATGAAGTTTGGAGAAATAATAGGGTACGTATTATTGTCTATACTGTTAAAATTTGATCGAATTCCAAAGAGTAGTTTCCCAGTTATGCAGTCGACATCGTAACACGTGCTCACATGTGAGTGCAAACCACCACATGCTACGATGTTGACTATTTAACTCGGAAACTATAAGGGTCGTACAAATGAAAACGAAAATTTGTGTGGGGGAAAAAAAGACGTGTAGGATCTAAAGTTCTTGTTTTCAACAACTGCGAAACCCTACATGCAAAGTGAACAATAGGCTGCAAGTGTTGCATTACATGAGAAAGAATGATAGCTCGCGCTTCGGAGCTCTGCCAGTAATCGCTTCGTCCAAACAACAAAATGGAGTCAACAAGACAGGAACAGAGAGCAGTAATTCGTTTTTTGACATGTGAAAGAGTTTCAGTTTCTGAAATTCATCATCGTATACAGAACATCTATAGAGTTGACTGCATAACCTTCACTCGTGTTTGGGCATGGAGCAAGAGATTTTCGGATGGACGGTCATCATTGCAAAATGATCAATGACCTGAACAAGCAAACCACACCATCACGGATGATTTCAAAGCCAATATTGACGTTGTCTATTGGAAAACAGAAGAATGACAATCGATGTCGTATTTGCTAAAACTGGCCTTAGTCGCGGAACTGTTCACTCCATTATCAGAAACCATCTGCACTACAGAAAAATCTGTGCACATTGGGTCCCGCATCATTTGATATCAGAATAACTTGGAGGTGATTTGTAACAATGATAGAATTACTGTTGTTTCGGCTTTTCTTAGAATTGATAGTTCTTAGAACTTAACATTTTGTTCAAAATTTTTATAAATGATCCGTAACTGGAGATAATAAAGAGTTACCAGACTATTGACAAAGAGTGGAAAGGCGACAGACGAAGCAGTCCCTTTGCTTCATGCTGTATTGATTTCGCCAGAACACTGCTGCACCTGAGCAAATGGTGAGCATGTCAACTGAAGAAACGGCGATTGTTAGGTCACACAAAGTGATGATTGGCCAAGTTTGACTTCAAGACATCGGGATAGAGTGCAATTGCATCTACAGATTATCAAGTAGTGAATAATCCAATTGTTGGGATTGGAGAGCACACAGACACAAACGATCATGTACATACACTGCTACATAGGAAGAGAATATTTCATCGAAGTCATTGATGCCATACTTGTCCGAATCAAAAAAGCGGAATATGGAAAAGTACTTAATGAGAAATCTTCTGTTTTCTGTCGTAGAGAAAAATGTATCAATAAATAAATTCCAAAAAAAAAACCAGGTGAATAGTAGGAGGAAAATATTTAAACTCCGAAAGTTTAGAACTGAGAAAATTACAAATTGTTTTTTAATATCCAAATCAACTCTGGTCAAAATAATGGAACATAACATATGCTGCATCAAAAAAATGGAATATATAATGAAATTAATAAATTAACTGAAATTAGATGGATCATTTGCCTTATTATGGGTTAATACTTTGTTGGGCCATCTTTGGCTTTGATAACAGCCTGGATACGTTTAGGTAGTGACTGAATAAGATGTCGACACTCCTCAGGTTCGATGTTTGCCCAGACAACACATACTTTTCTTTTTATTTCATCAATGGTCAATGGTTTGTTTTTTACTAGTTCTGTTTCATTATATTCCACAGATCTTCAACAGGGTTTAGATCTGGTGAATTGGGTAGAGGTGAGAAGCAAGTTGTGCTGTAGATCTTGTTCAATTCTTGGTTGAACGAGATGCATGTGCTGGTGCGTTGTCCTGTTGGAAGAGACAGTGATTGTCCTCAAACAGTAATTCTGCTGACGGAATTAAAAAAGCATAAAGTAATTCTTGCTACACTTCGGAATTTACTGTCCCCTTTAGAATTGTAAGGAGTCTGACACCCCTTACGCTCATACACCCCCATATGATGCCGCTTTGAAACTTCACCATCTTTTTTATCGTGTCTGGATGGCAACTTTCATCTTTGGTACGCCACACTCTTGTACCCTGATCACCAAAAGATAGACATAAGCGCGACTCATCACTGAAGATAATTTTTTCAAAGTCCAAAGGCGTCCAGTTTGCTCGTTCTTTGCACCAGTCAAGTCTCTTTTATCTTTGAGCCTTGTTGAGGTGAGGTGTCTTATTTGGAACACAACTTTTCATTCCAAACTCGCTGGATTGTGCTCACTGAGGCATCAGTGCTACTGGTGCTTTGCTAAATTTTATTGTTAACTTTGGATGGATGAAAGTGGTTACTTTTCATTATGGCCTTCAATTTTCGATCCTGACACTCACTTGTGCAACGTCTTCAGCCACATTTGTCACGATTGCCACATAGTCCTTCTCTACTATTGACTTTCTGAAGTATTTTAGAAACAGCACCTTGTAAACATTTCACAATTTTGGCAATATCTTTCTGCGAATGGCCAGATTCATTAAGTGATACTATCACTTTACGATTTTCAATCGAAATATCACGTTTTGGCGATATTTTATTGTCAGTTCACTTTAAAACGTTTGCCTTTTGAAAAAATATGTAGATTCAATCACAGAAACGAATCAACCTACTATATATAAGGGTAAGAACGGAATATTCCACTTTTTGATGCAGCATATGTTGTATTTAATTATTTTGACCAGAGTTGATTTGGATATTAAAAAAACAATTTTTAATTTTCTGAGTTTTAAACTTTCGGAGATTTAATATTTTCCTCCTACTATTCACTCGGTTTTTTTTGGAATTTATTTATTGATACATTTTTCTCCATAACAGAAAACAGAAGACTTCCCATTGAGTACTTCTCCATATTCTATTTTTTTGATTCTGACGAGTATATTTCCCCATCAATGCCGGGGAAATATTGTTCCATGAAAACCGATGTGATGATGATGCAGTGATACAATATGCTGTTGCTTTGAAAGCAGAACATTGTTTTCCAAGATCTACTAACAATGAGCAGGAAATGAATATAATAGCACGATATCAAGGAGGCAATGAAATACACGTGTCTTCTTTGAGCTCCCTAAGAACTGTTCAGGCGATTTCAGTATTTGCTTAGGTTAAGTCAGGAAGAGTGTAGAACCTAACAGACGCAACAGCAGCTTCCCCGTTCTCTTCCAGTGGGTTGGGCATATAAGGACGCTGTCCGTCTCGCACAACAGATTACGACATAACCGATAACAAAGAATACATCAACTCGACTCTTTAAATCAAGAAACACACTATGGTGTGCTCTTCAATAATCGTTCGAAGGACATATGCCAATTCATATCTAGCGAAATGCTGCTGAAGACAATAAGTTATCTGCGTGTCGGAAAGATCTGAACAACAGTAAATTTATAGTAGGAAATTGAGAATTATCCCTTCTTTAATTATCCCGGTAATTATACTGAGAAACACAGGGTGCCTCCGCTAGTATGATAATAAATTTTTAAAATTAGAGAAAATATACGAGGTTAAACCAATTCATTGATTTATAAAACATACTTTTAGACATGTAAAGTTAATCTCACGGCCGATCCTTTTTTTCTCATTAATATCATGAGAATAATTAATAATAAATTTTATTTTTATAATAATGGAAATTTCGTTAAGAAAAATATTTTTAGGACACACAACTTGCATGCTTATGTCGAAGGTCACCCTCTTATAAAATACGTATAATGTTCTTTGGGCTTTATAAGTTCCTGATCATAATTTCAACTTTCGCATAATAGTTATGTGCATTCTACTGGAAGTCTTCCCCTTCTGAGAATCAGTGAGAAGTCGTCAGAATTTGTAAAAATACTTAATATTTCTGTTGTTGGCTTTTTCTTAGAATTGATAGCTCTTAGAAATTAAAATTTTCTTGAAAATCTTTATAAATGAGCAGTAACTGGGGTTAATGGAGAGTTAGCACACTATTGAGAACCAGTGAAAAACAGCAGAAAAAGCAGTCTCTTCGTTCGGTGCTGTATCGGGTTCACCAGTGCACTGCTGCACCTGAGCAAGTGTCATCGAAATTATCAGGCGGCCATCGATGATCCAAGCATGTCAAAAGAAGAAACGGCGACTCCTAACCACACAAAGTGATGAATGCTCAAGCTTTGCTTCAAGACATCCAGAGAGTAGAGAGGAATTGCAACAACAGTTTACAAAGTATTGAATAACCCCGCTCAGACTGTTGGAATTGTAGAAAACACAGATACAAATTATCATGTATATCCACTGCCACCCAAGAAGAAAAAAAGCAAGTCCCAGGAAGAAAATATAGGCTGCCAATCAAACACCTGATGAAGATGAGTCGGACATTCCAAGTTGGCCACTGATGTAAAAGATATCCTAGAATTGTAGTAGAGCAAACTACAGGGTGGCCCATAAATAAGCTCAGGTTTTTTTGATAGTAGCTTTTGAAAGGAGCAAAGTATATTAAATCCGTCAAGTAAGAAGAATAGCAAAATGGTGAACCGACGCATTAAAGTTTCTGTTTCAGATATGGCGAACCTACGCATTTCATTAGAGCAGTGCATATGTTATGTGCACTTATAAGATGCGCTTAATACTTCGATCTTTTGGAAGAGACTGTGTATCCAGTACACCAACAGTGACAGAATTTGGCCTACATTTGGTTGCAGCAAGACGGGGCACCGCCTCATTAGGCTTTGGACATCCGCGGATTTCTTAGTAAAATTTTCCCTGAAAGGTAGAGTGGGACCCTGTGTCCTCATATCTGACACCCCTCGATTTTTTCATGTGGAGGTATCTCAAAGAGAAAGTCTACGTCCACCTCATTGTCGGCATTGAGGAATTCAAGGAGTTGATAACCGATTCTATTGAGTTCTGTCACATGGCGTGTGCAAACGTGGCTTTGCACCTCCAAGCATTAATTGATCTCGATAGAGCACAAGTTAATACTGCACTGGAAAGCTGCACAAAGAGAAACATTTTTGTATCCTTTGATGATATATACCATTTCATAGATTAAATAAATTATGTTCTGCAATGGAGTTATTGGCTGTCAAACACCTGAACTTATTTGTGGACCGCCTCGTATAACTGGTGAATATGGGTATTCGTTGTATTGTTGAAGTTCACCAAAGCAAGATGAATGTACATCTGAAGTAAGAGGTACGTGGTCAAGAATAATTTAGGTTAGCTGTGCCTTAGTTCGAAAGGGTCATCAATTGGGAGAATTTTAAAGAATTCTTTTCGGTTTTTAGTGTATTAATTCTAAGGCGCTTGATATGTGAACAATTGCCCGACGTTGCTAGGGCTGTTTGTTTGATAAAATTTTGCAATATCCGAATTTGAATATAAGTATGAACACATGAAAAAATCCTCAAAATTAATATATTAAACATTCATTTTAGAAAAGGAAAGAATTCTTTAAAATGCTCGTACTGGAATTTTGTTACAATTGGGTTAGGCCAGGAAAATTAGACGTTGCATACTCAACTTTTTAAAATATCAAGAAAAAAAAGGCTATGAAGGAACTCTGTTTATGGCCCCATCAACATCCCTCTTCAACATGTTTAAACAGAGTTGTATTCAGTCACAGAGCATTGAATCATTTCCTGAAAGTCGTTGTTCATATTGACAGTAGCAGTTTCTCACAATCAGTTGTGATCGTTACTATTTTCTAATATGTTTAGATAAACTTTAGAAGTGCCATATGAAAAACAAATTTTCTCCAGATATTTGCTCATTAGGGAAAGTACCTTCACCTTTTCAACAAAAGCTTGACTAGTTACACCCCCTGTAACTTGTATATTTTTATTTGTTAAGGAATTAATTTTTTATATCTCTCTAAATATTTAAATAAAAAAGAAATATTAGTGGTTTTTAGTTATTTATTTTTCTACTAATTAATTAACTTATTTAATACTTTTTATAATTACCCCCCTTAAAGAGTAAATCATAAAGGCAAGCATAGTAGCAGACGAAAAAGATGGTCAGGCGAATTTTCGGTGCTGGGACCTGTCGTTTTCATCGGCTAAAGCAAGCATTAATTTCATCAATCATTGTTGACAGAACATACAAACTGACTGTTCACACAACCACAAAGTAGTTAATAAAAGTGTCATTCTAGCATAGTTTTGCACCAAGATGGCCACCACTTCCTGTCCACTTCCACTTCCTGCTCTCTGATTGGTGCGATCAGGTAACATGACCATCATGTTCTGATGTCACGACGCAATTCGTGATGTCACTTCCAATCACGTGACCGGAAATGTGTTTTTTTTCAAAATGGCGTTGTGCGACTTCCTGTTTCGGCTTTTGATTTCCCTTTTGGTTTCGGATTCCTTCTTTGAGTCTCGGTTTTGGTTTCTGTTTGCATGTAAAACAGATTGCAACGTCCTCCGTTGTCAAAAAAGCAATAAGATGTTTGCATACCTTTTCCACAAAAAGAAGTATGCTTTGGAAGTCTTGACAACGTTGGATGGACAACAACGATCAATCACTGGGTTAGTAATCAAGAGGACCCTACATCGATCGTGTTTCCATAAGGAGCATTTTACTTTTTATTGAAAAAAAATATACAGATAAATCAAAGTGTAAAAACAAAGAGAAATCAAAGTGAAACAATTTTTCGTTTAAATTGGACTTATTTTTTATTACATTTCATTATAATCTACTACATAGTTTGAAAAGGCATTGTTAATAGCGTGAAAAAAAGTGGAAAAGCCGTCGTAGTTACGAAAACGAGCATCGTTGTGCGTATCACCATTAAAGAAAGTCAGAAAGTAGAAGTTTGCATACACGCATTTCGGACTCCATCGGAGATGTTCAATCATTATGTCACTGTCCTCTTGCCAGTCACCGATAGAAACATCGCAAAATCGACATGTACAAATATCATCAATGCCTGTAAAGTAGATCTCAGCTCTTGCTAACAAACATGGGTCTAAAAAATCTAATTTCCATTCGTTAAAAGTACGTAACCTTTGATTGTAACCTGCAAAAAAACGAGGATGTTCAGATATCCAGAGAGGAATAACTTCGTTCATTTCTGGAGGAGACAAAAAAAAAAAGATTACATATTTCTTTACTTAAAACTAATTGCTTTGTTTAAAAAAAAGAAATTTTTTCATATTTTCAAACTTCCTCTTGCTTAGAATACAGTGAGCACAGACGAAAAGAGACTGGAGGAACGAACATGTGGATTTTATTACCAATTCAACTCATTTAATTTATTTATTTTGAAATAAAAAATTTTATAAGAAACTTTAAACTGTTTTGTTTCAAGTCTTAGGAATAATTTCCATTTTTTTATTTTTCTTTTTTTTTATATTACTTTAATTCAAGGTTTACATTTCTTCTTGTTCAAACTTGTTTGTTCTTGTTTGCTAAATCTTCTTCATATTTTTTTTTCATTGACAAACCTGTTTGTACTTGTTCTTTCTTGTTAGTTCTTGTTCGATTTAAAAAAATCTGGACCTGATGTTTGTTTGTTTTCATTTTTAAAAAATTTTAATATAATCATTAACTCCACCTCTCAAAATGATTGGTCTGGTTGTGCATATATATTCTCACTTCTCAAGGATTGTGTTAAATTTTCACATTTGGTTCTTTGTGGGACAGGTTACAAACGATCTTCGCGATTTTTATTAACCAAGCTCTGTTAATCATGACTTCAAAGGTTAGTATCTTTTTTTTCGTCTTCAAGTTTATTATTACAATGTGTGTAGTGGCCTTACAGTATCAGAGATGGAGAATGAAATTACCAACTAGTTTTGCCATTTACTCCTGGCTTTGTCAAGGTACACAACAAGAGGCTCGCAGGCCTTATATACAAAAAAATGGTACAGATTGACCAATGAGCGTAAAAATATGATACATAGGAAATGGCCAATAAGAGAAACAAACGAGATAAGCATAAAATAATTAAAATATAAAACTATAGGAAATGACAAAAGTGATGCGAAAAAACGCGGACCGTATAGAGAACATATCGGGTTGTCAACAGGGGAGATTGACAAAATAAATGGGCAAAATAAAATAGAAATTGGAGATTGACAAAATATAGAAATAAAACCAGTTTACAATAAATCAGAAAGAGGACTAAGCATGGTAAATTTATCAAAGTCGGTCTGGCAGTTGAGTAATCGGTCGGGGTTGGTCTTCTTGGCCTTGTAGATTTCGATAGCTTCAAGGGTGGCAGTTTTTGAAGGTTTATGGCATCTTGCGTGCTAAGGGGTTGTCCAGTTCTCCTCAGGTGGTTAGCTTTGTGTGACCGTTTGTCATTCTTGGTATATGACTTTTGCATGTTCTTTAAAACGTACTGTGGATAATCCGACGTAATATTTGTCGCACAATGTACATTCGAGGCACTAGACGCCTGGTTGCGCGAGTTTATCATAAACGATGGTGGATGGGGGGTTCAGTGTTCGGGTGGACGAGAGGGGGGAGCGTAAGGATGCTCAGAGTCCGAGGGAAGATAGAAAACGGGAGAGTTGGGAGAAATGGGGTCCTAAGTATATCATGGAGACCCACTTCTTGGACTGGGGTGCATCAGGGGAGGTAGGATTGGAGATGGCGTGTTGCCGGCGGTGGAGGATACGGGAAAAGGAGGAGTTGGAATACCCATTCCTATGGGCAAGGGAGCGGATGATGCATAGTTCGGATGAGCGAGTGGGGGGGTTGAGGGGGAGCATCAAGGCACAGTCGATTAGGCAACGTACGGATGCTAGTTTATCGGGGGGTGTGAAGAGGAACAATGGATAAGGTTAGAGGATGTAGTAGGCTTGCGGTAAATGGAGAAGGTGAGGCGGTTGGAGGGGACGTCGTTAGTGATGAGGATGACCAGGTAAGGGAGGGATCTGTTGGACTCGATTTCGAAGGTAAACTGGATGTGGGTAGAGAAAGAATTAAAGGTGTCAGCTATGGCGGGAGGGGAAGTAGAACGGGAATCGAAGAGTATGAGAATGTCGTCGACATAACGAAAGTAGGCTATGATAGTGGTATTGTTAAAGAGGAGGGTAACAAAAGTTAGTTCTAAATGTTGTAAATAGACTTCAGAGAGGAAACTGCTAAGAGGAAAGCCCATACCTAATCCGGTCGGTTGGGTATAGAAGGAGTTATTATAAGTAAAGTAATTTTGGGAAGAGATAACAGAAAGGATAGATAGAAGGTCGATAACATCGGGTGTAGGGAGGGGAGAAGAGTTTAGGCGGCATTCGAGGATTTTAAGGGTGTCAGCAACAGGGATATTAGTGTAGAGATTAGTTATGTCAAGGGACATTAGGGAGAGATGTTCATCAGTTTTGATGTTGGAGAGGGAATTAGTTAAGGCAAGTGAGTTAGGGACATTGTATGTGTTAGGGAGGATTTTGAGGTTATAGAGGAAGGTGGAAAGGGATTTGGCAATATCCATAAACCCAATATGCCTATCTGTCCCGTTGTTAATTACTCACTCGCCCCTGCGCATCTCGTTGCCAAGTTTGAAATTGATAAAGTTCAGATTAGCGTCACCCAATTCTCTCGGCTGACATCGATCACCCTCTTCGCGTTTATGATCTGAATTTATTATCGTAACTAATTAATTATCATGTATATGATTTCGATAGCATGATAAATCATTTACATATTAATTAAATATATTACGATAATAAATTCTGAGCATAAACGCGACGGGGCTGATCGATGTCAGCCGAGAAAATTAGGGGATGCTACGCTGAAACTTTTATCCTGAAATTTTACTTTCAGCATATCATTTATTACATACCTTGCTATAAACTAGTGTGTTAACGTTAATTTGTTTGTAGCGGACTTCGAGGACCCAGCCACACCAAAAATTCTTGTATGCATCGAGTGATTTGTAAGCCCTCATTTCTTTGCGTGTGATCCAGCTGTGGACAACATAGCTTGAAATTTCGATGCGATCCAACAAAAGCAAACTGCTTTCCTCTAAAGTGAACTCCTGATTTAATAGGGTATAAGGATCAGTACTATCAATATTAGCGATTTTTTTGTTCATATTTCAGTTGTACATAGATTAGGAGATTCGTGTAATATACTGATCTTGCCATAGCAACTAACTTATGTGAAGCGTGCTTGTTATCCACGATGGCTGACCTAGTTCTGCGTCCTGAGTTGCTAAGCAACCTCAACCCAGAATGCCTTACGCGGTCACGTGCTGTAAAAGCTCTATAAAAGTTAATACTTACCAATGAAGCCATTTTCAGTTCTTTAAACTTCACTTCACATAGACAGTGATGTGTTGCATTAAAAATTTCCTTACATAGTCATGTTAAAATGTAAATGAATCTTCATCTTACATAATTCGTCTAGTTTTTAAGTTTGGTCTCATTTCATGTTATAATGTAAATGAATATTCATCTTAAATAATTCTGTATAGTTTTTAGGTGTGATGAATAAATTAAAAGACTCTGTGATGGGCAGGTTCTTTTGTTCTTTGTTTACTCCCTTACTCTAATAGCCCTTAACTATCTAAAGAAGTACCAATCACGCACTATTTAAGTCTTAACATTTACCTCATCAATACTATTTGTGCTTCCTCCTAATTCCTCTGGTTTATCAATTAAACTTATATCTCTAACTTACACCTAAAATTCTAATTATTCTCTAATTATCACTTACCTGTGCCGCAATATATTTTTTTTAGATCTTATAGTGGTAGTTATTCTTCCCCCTCCCTTGTATTATTATAAGATCTTACATTAAACAAAAAAAAAATTATTGATGAAAACAAAAATTATTGTCAAATTGTAAATTTTAATTATTCCCAAAATTACAAATCAAGTTCCTGTTATTACTTATGTCCCCTTTTCTCTGCTCCTTGTTGCAGATCTGACCTACAGTAAAATTTAAATACTAATCTTGATGTGCTAGATATTAATATTCAACTCAATTGCATCCAAGGTGTAACATTTCATATACCAACATTTAACTTTAAGGATAAATTCAACAAAACAAAATTATCGGGATCTATGGTCAATATATTTATTCAATCAAACCAAAAGACTATTACAAGTAAAAAACAAAAAAATATTCCTTTTCTTTTATATTAGAATCCTTCACATTCTTAATAACCAAAATTCTTAACTATCAAACTTACAATTTACTAAATTATATCTTCTTTAACCTACTAGAACTCTCTCCACTTTCTATTACCTCTTCATTTATTAAGATCGTATTAATAACTGGTTCTCTCAATTTAACTACTAACCATTATTGATCTGTATGAGTAAACACACAAGTTAATATCATTTAATTAGTCTATCATAAAGAAATAAAAGAACGTTCATAATCACCCTCAAACTATGCAAGCCTCTTTACTCTCTATACCCTTATTAAACACTACTTTCACACAGGCCTGTGTTTAATTTGTGCACTTATCTGAGTTATTAGACGACACTGATGTTTATTCGTTGATCTATGTTGAACCACAGTAAATTACGATTGCTCTATCACTCCTTAAACTGCCACTGCACCCGGTCAATTCCGTCCTGTTGCGGTGTTTCTTCCTTCCTCAACCACGCAGTTGCTGCGGTTGCGCTAATGGCGAATTCGGCTGGCTGCTCTGGTGTGCTCCGGAGCGCTCCGGAGCTCTGAAAATTGTTCGGCTGGTTGCTCCTGCTCTCACAGAGCGGCTCCCGCAGCGTTCGGCTGGTATTGCTCCTCGCGCCATGGAGTGCTCCTTCGTGCTCTTTCAAAAACGGTGGAGCAGTGTTGCTCTCTGCTCGTCTGCTTGCGTCGTCTGCAAAATCAAAATGGCTGCCTCAGAGATGAAATAGATGAAATTCTTCTGCAATTACTCGATAGCTCTTCATCTGACAGTTCTTCCGATGAAGAAGACGAACTTTTGGCTTTATTGATGACAGAACATTTGGAGCGGCCGAAAAAAATTCCCAAAATTGAAAATTTTATTAGTATTGCCGATGCATATACGGATGAAGATGTAAGTGGTCTATCTTTGTGTTATAACTAGAGCTCGTATTCTATGCACTTATTATGAACTATTCCACATAATAAAAACATGAATATCCTTAAAATATGAGCTATAAAAATACAAATAAACTTTCGCTATCCAAAAATATGGTATACATTTCAAAGTTATTTTTGTATTGTAAATTTATACCCAATTTTCGGACAAACGAGTATTATGCTTTTAAGTGCAACTATTTACTATTATTTTATGAATTATTTTTTATAATATATCGATTAAAGGTTTAATATCATTTTATAACTATATACGTATATTATGTATGGTGTCAGTTTCGGAAAAATTTTAGATTGACACGGGCAACTGCATCAGAGCTAATAAATCGTTTTGAAACCAGCATTTACCAACCTAAACATGAACATGGAGGAAGTGTACCTCACAGTCCCAAAAAACATATTTTGTCTTTTTTATGGTAATTGTTAAATTTTACTCATTTTTATTTTTTTGGATTATCCTTTTTAAGATAAAAAATAATTTTAACTGATGTTTCAGGTATGCTGGAAACCTATCATCAATTAGGGAAATTGCAGGAAGGTTTGGAGTTGCAGAAAGTTCATTACACATCATGATACGCAGAGTAATGGACTTTTTGGTGAATTTAGCTCCCGAAGTAATTAAATTTCCTATAACGGAGCAAGAGCAAAACACAGTAGCAGAAGGGTTTGAGGAGGTATGTTTTTTAAACCATTTACCTATCATTCTTTAAAAATGCCCAATTGTCTTTCATTTTTTTGTTCTGTTGAAAATTATCACTGAATGCAAACAATATAATTATATGCATTTTATTCAGATTTCAGGATTCCCTGACACCATTGGAGCTATTGATGGTAGCTACATCCGCATTAGACTTCCTGCCAAAAAGATACGGCAGACCTATATAAATCGACATGACGATGTTGCATTGACCCTCCAAGCAGTCTGTGATCACAACAGAAAATTTTTGGATGTTTTCACAGGCATGTCTGCCAAATGCCATGATGCAAGAGTCTTTCGGTCGTCATTCATAGCTGAAAAATTAAAAGACATTTGCAAACATAGACACATCATAGGGGATGCAGCCTACCCAATCCAGACATATCTTTTAGTGCCTTACAAAGATTATGGGACCCTTACAAATCAACAACGACATTTTAACACAAGGTTAAGTTCAGCACGTGTTTTAATTGAAAATGCGTTTGGAATATTGAAAAATCGATTTAGAAGGCTACGTTATTTGAAAACCGTGTTGGACATGTCTTATTTCATCATGAGTTGTTGTGTTTTGTATAACTTATGCATTGAAAACCATGAAGTGGATTTTGATGATGAAAATGATGAAAATCTGTATCTTGCAAGAGTTGCAGAAGATTGTAATGAAAATGACACTGAAAAGAAAAAGGGAGAAATGAAGCGCAGATACATAACAGAGATGTTAATGAATCAACAATAGAAATTTATTTAATTTGTAATTTTAAAATTAATAACTCCATATTTTATTTTGGTTTTCATTATAAAAAAATCGATAATCAAACATACTATTTTAGTAATGATATAATTAAATATAATTTGTATAATTAAAATCCATTTAATATAATTAATTAGTCCATATAAAAATTTTTATATAATATTTGTGTAATTAAAATATATTTAATTAATTTTTTGGTAATTTTTATATAAAGTAATATTCTTTTTTAGTTGAAAGATCTTCTTAATTAAATACAAAACTACATATATTTTGAGAATGTACTTTTAAGCGTTTTTGATTTTAATCTCCTCAATTAAATGTAATAACTTAATAAAATAACGATAATAAAATTAAAAGTTACGAATGATGACGGAGTTATTGTCTGATCTTGAAGCTGTTGGCTGAATTGAGAGATGTTGAGGATGATTTGAAAGATGCATAGTAAAGAGTTGATGTGATGGTAAGCTTATGAAGAATAATGACTAGTGATTGGATGGTTTTGATTGATTATAAATAAAATAAATAAAAACCTTTTCAAAGATTCGTATTTCAAAGAAAAGCAACTGATGCTGAGATAAGAATCTTTATATAATCAAACCCATCAAAACAAGTCATTATTTTTCATAAGCTTACCACCACATCGAATCTTTACTATACATCTTTCAAATCCTCCTGAACATCTCTCATTCCAACCGACAACTTCAAAATCAGACAATAACTCCGTCACCTATCGTAACTATTAATTTTATTATCGTTATTTTATTAATTTATTATTTTATTTTAGATGTTTTATTCAGATTTTTGTTTTTCTAATATTGCTTTTAAAATCTCCATTTTTTCTTTATGTCTTTGTTGCCTTGCTTCTTCTCGTTTTTCTTTCGCTTCCAGCAGTCTCTCCAGATATTTCTCAACTGCAGATGGCTTAGGTTTCGCACGTCTCGTACTTTTCGGACGAAAACCACCACTGCTGCTTGGGATGTGTTCAGGGGTGGTTATACCACTGGAGCCTTGATTGCTTGCCGATTCTTTTGGCAGCTCGCATTGACCAACACCTAGCCTTATCTCAGGTTGAATGCTGTCATCGTCATTGGCGATTTTGTCCCATTCTTCTTGATAGCTTAGTGGATGAGCTGCAGCACCTGATGTTGCCTTCAATTGGCTGTCCTTTACTTTTCTCCTTTTGATGGTTTTGAATCGGGTACAGCATTGCTGCCCAGTTATTGTGGTATTGTGATCTCTGCTGATTTTATCAGCTATGTCTGCCCACATAGCTTTATTGTTGGGGTATTTTTTTTTGGGCCCAACTTCTGGAATAAAATTGGCATATAAATCCAGAAGTTGTTTGGTCCAACCCTCTGTCCATACTACAAAAAAACAAAAGGAAATTAGTACAGTTATAAGCTTCAACAAGCTATCTATTTAGCAAGCTTACCAATCGCAGAAGTCTGGGGTATTTCATCCTGAATTTCAGGGATATCTGCAGAAGACTGCCGAAAGTTGTCTGAACTCTGTCATATTAACAGGAGTCTGTTCCTGTTCATTTGTAGCCGAACTTGGTGGAATATTTGAAGCTTTAGTGTGTTTCTCAAATAAATATCGAGCAAAAGCTGGATCTGTTAAGAATTGGATTATTTGTAGTACTATTTTAATTCCATGGATAATGTAATTTCGTGTTTACATTAAAAAGCAAGTTGTTTTTTTTTTAAAAAAATGCCGTTTACCTTCCTTCGCGGCTTGTGCATACATTTTAGAAACATTTATCGTAATCGTTTTTATTCCGTTTGAAAGCACCAGGGATTCCATTGTATCCATGATTTATTATACTGCATTCGTTAAAAATTTACACTCCGTGAATAAAAATAATTTTTCAATCGATTTTTACAACACATTAACGGTAATTTAATAATTATAGTAAATAGTTACGTGAATATTTTTCCTTTATAAATGAATAGAAAACAAAATAAAATAAAATTAAATTAAATTAACTTAAATTAAATATATATTGCAGAAATACTCCTGAATTTTTTCAACTCCATCAGGATCTTAAACTCATATAATATATATTTGTCATCTCATATAATATATATTTTATTTTATCTTTTCTACAAATTTATAAAGGAAACATCTCCACATTACTATTTATTATAATATATTCCTTTTATTTAAACTATTTAATTTAATAATTAATTTACATTGCTGTCTTGAATAAAAATAGCAGAGTGAGTTGCCTCTAGACGAGTTTGGAGCAGTGATAAAACAATGTTCGTCTGCTCCAAGCTTTGTTGCTGCTCTCGGGCAGATTGATCACGTGACTCGAGCAATCCCTTTGCACTCTGGGAGCAGCCAGCCGAATTCGCCATAAGTAGCTCGGTCTGCTTGGCTTGCTGCTCGGAGGAAGGACGAAAAGGAGATGAAACGACCTGTGGTGATTGAAGCCGGAAGTCGAAATGCATTCTGGGACGAGTACACTCAAAACATTGGAGCTCTCCTTCGCATAACGTTGATTTTATCGGAGTGCACTACTTGATTTTCCTTCTTAGATTTCTAAAGAATTTTAAAATTTATTTATTATACAGTTATTATTAAATGCCTTCCTCTTCAGCATATGGGTGTACTAACAGGCCATCTAAAAAAATTCCAGGAATTACTTTACACAGGTATACGAAATATGTTGATCTTGTGTAGTGATTTGATGAACACTAATTTTAATCATAAATCATCTTTACTAAAATAAGTGAATCTAGAGAAAAACGAAATATAATTTTAAATTGAACTAATGTAGATTCGGTTAAATTGAACTATCTGCACAAATCGCAAGATGACTTATTCCGCAAACTGAATTGTCGCGATTCCTGTAACCGGCCGGGGGGAAACCAACTGCCCCCTGTAACCAAATAGGTTGGGGTATATATCAATTATTTGCCCCCGGAGGGGGACGTCGTAGACAGAACGCCGAAGGCGTTCGAGTCACGGAAAACAGTGACCGGCGAGGCCCGCAGGGCCGAGAGTGGTACGGAAAACACTGATCAGCGAGGCCCGCAGGGCCGAGAGTGAGACTTGCGTTTGCGATTTGACTCGCGATTTGTGCAGATAGTTCAATTTAACCGTAGATTCTTATCGGTTATAGATTTCCATGTAAAAATGAACTTAGGAAACAATGGCTAATTGCCTTAAAGAGAAAACATTTTTCGCCATCCAAGTGTGCCGTTTTATGCTCGGAGCATTTCGAGGAGCATTGTTTCGATCGATCTTCGACAGTCCTTGTTCGATTGAAAGAAAATTCAGTACCCTCAGTTTTTAAAGATTTCCCAAAACATCTGCAAAAGGTGAGCTATTTTATGTGTAATAAAACTAATTTTCTGCTCTTTTCATGAGAACTGACTAAAGAGTAAAAAAAAAAATATTTATTTATTGACTTATGTTTTCATTCTTTAATAGTCTTCTGAAAGGTTCTAAATTATTTAAGTTGCAAAGAATCTTAAAAGTCTTGGCCTAATTTATTAAAACATTGTCTTCTCATTAAATTAATACACTAAAAAATGATGATTTTAATGATAAAATTGTCTTAAATCAATTTGTATACTTATTTTGTTTAAAATAGGTGCATTTAAATATTCTTTGTTCATATGTTTCCATTCTTAGATAATAAAAATATTATATAAATTTGTTTACATTAGGTATCAACAAAGCGTAAGCCACCAAAGGATCGGACATTAAATAAAAGCGATATCAATGGATCTTTAGAAGTATCAATAGAACTAGATGAACAGCCTTCCTCTAGTTCTTTCGAGACGACAGCTTCATCATTTTCTGCTGTATCCAGTGCAACAATTAATTGGCCTGATGTACCAACAGTTTCTCCTAACAAAGAATTTTATAAGAGAAAACTTGAAGAAAATATTCAGCAAACAAACAAATACCGGAAGAAAATCAAATATTTACAACAAGTGAATAGACGCCAGAAGGAAAAAATTGCAAATATCAATTCAGTTCTTCAAGTATTAAGAGATAAGCGATTAGCTGATGATGATGCAATTGAAACATTATCCAAAGTAGCAGCACCCAATAAAGAGCTTCTTCACAGACAATTATGCAAGGCAACTGATGATAAGAAGCCTGTAAGTTATTCAGGTGAATTAAAATCTTTTTTCATTGATGCTTCATTTTCTCTCTCCAAAGGCATACCAGTATGTCAGAAGTACATTTGCGACATGTTTTCCACACACAAGAACCATTTCAAAATGGTATCAGAAATTAGATGGCAGTCCAGGATTCACAAAAGAATCTTTAGAGTGCCTAAGTAATTTGGCTCAAAATTCACCCTATCTCATAATATGCGCCTTATTAATAGATGAAATAGCTATAAGGCGACATGTGGAATGGGATGGCAGCATGTTTCATGGCTATGTTGATATGGGAGTTGAGCTACATGATGACTCCCTTCCAGTAGCAAAAGATGCACTAGTTTTTTTGATAGTTGGAATTAACGGACATTGGAAAATCCCAGTGGGCTATTTTTTAATTGATGGCATTACTTCTGAACAAAAAGCTAACTTAGTTAAACAGTGTTTAACTCTTGTAAATGAAACTGGTGTAAAAATCGTCTCTCTGACTTTTGATGGACTGGCGACTAACATTACTATGGCTAAACATTTAGGTTGTAATTTTGATTACAATAATCTAAATACATCCTTCAAACATCCTTCTGCAGATGAGAAAATTGCAGTATTTTTTGACCCTAGCCATATGCTAAAATTGGTAAGAAATACTTTAGGGGAAATAGGAACACTTTATGGTAAAGACAATGAAGAAATTAATTGGCATTTTATAAAGCAGTTGCATGATTTGCAAGAAAGAGAAGGACTGCATTTAGGTAACAAATTAAGAAGTGCACATATCTATTTCTCGAGGCAAAAAATGAAAGTTAGCCTTGCTGCCCAACTCTTAAGCGAATTTGTTGCTGATGCTATAGAGTTTTGCAAAGAAAGTTTAGAACTTCCTCAATTTACAAATAGTGAACCAACAGTGAAATTTATAAGAATTATTAATAATGTTTTTGATGTCCTCAATTCTAGAAATTTATACCAGAAAGGGTTTAAAAAACCAATCCATGAAAGAAATGAAGAAATTTTTACATTTCTTGAAGATGCTTAACTTTATTTAAAAAATCTAAAAATAAATAGAGATGGGACATCCATTTTGAATTCTGCACGAAAAACAGGGTTTTTAGGTCTCTTAGTGTGCATACAGAGTTTAAAAAATTTGTATGAAAATCATATCAAGGCTTCTCAGCCTACTTTAAAGTATATACCCATGTATAAACTGAGTCAAGATCATTTGGAAATTTTTTTTTCAAATATTAGGCTCCAAGGTGGATGGAATAACAATCCCACATCAAGACAATTCAAGGCAGCTTACAAAAAACTCTTAGTCAACGAAGAATTGAAATGTGTACGTAATGGCAACTGTCTTCCTTTAGATACTATAAGCATTTTAAATAAAACCTCTACTGATGGTGCAGTTATAATCGATGCTTCTTGTGATCGACACCGATTATTTGAAAACGACGAAGAAATCTTTTTAAATTATAATTGTTTAACCTGATCATGACTATGTGCCTCAGACTAGCTCTCTTACTGACTGCAGCAATGCAATAGTAGAGTATATAGCTGGTTTTATTTCCAAAAAATTAACAAATGTTTTAACATGTGAAATCTGTATTAAAAGTTTAACGAGTAGTTCAGGGTTTTTTCTCAAATCAATTATTACTAAAAAAAATAAAGGATTTCTAACTTATTCTTCTAATGCAGTTTTTAAAATATGTAGTAGGAGTGAATCTTTATTCAGAGTTGCACTTAATGTCAGTCATTGCAATATGCAAGATTTTCCTATTTCCAAATTAGTAAACAAATTATTAGAATCATTCATAGGTTAAAATATTTTTGCATCATTAAATGACCACATGCATGATGTCTCGCCTTGTGATAATCATACAGTTCATCTAATCAGAGCAATTGCAAATCATTACTTCAACATCCGCTATCATTATTATTGTAAAAGCATAATAAAAAATCATAATTCTATTAGAAAGCAGTTTACAAAAATCATACATTTTAAAGGGCAATAATTATTTTCAGATAGGACTTATTTTTCCAGTTCTTATAGATTTATTTATTGATAAATTTCAAAATAACTACTTTTGAAATATTTGTTTCTCAAAGGACTTTGACGGCCAAATTGCTATAATTATAAATGCAATTTTATTTTATTTATTTATTTATTTATTTATTTTTTACAAAATTCTGACATGAAATAAGATAAAATGGCAAATTTCATTTTGGATTGAACACACAACTTGAAACCAGTAACTTCTTGAGTAGAACTAAGATGGCATGTCCTTGGGTGCCAGTCTACACGAAAAGTTACTGGTTGTAAGTTATGTGTTCAACCCAAAACTGAAATTTGCTATTTTATCTTCTAATTCATGTCAAAATTATTAAAGAATAATTTTATTAAATTAATTGGTACCGGTAATTTTAAATTCATTGAGATTAAATCTGTCTTTGTCATTTGTTTTGTTTTTCTTCATTATTATTTGTTGAAGTTATAAAAAATATTTTTTAACCTATTCAGGGAAAAAACAAAGATTTGCATTGTAAATGATAGCTTTTGATGCTGTGGAAAGATTATCTCTGTTTTAACAGGAAACTGTTATTTTTGCTGTTAAAATTATGATATATGAACAATTTCTTGTGTACGTAAAACTCAAAAATTTAAGTTTTTCTTTGTATTAGATTCAAGTTCATTCCCATACTTGTTTTCTTACATTTTTTTATATTGAATACTAGAAGAGGTACCCGGCGTTGCCCGGGATAATTACACTTGCACAAACTTTTCCTTTCATTGTTAGTCATGAGATATTGATTGTTGGTCCATGCAGAGCGTTTGTGAATTGCGTGTTGATACCATTGTTGACACCTATTGTTGTACCAACTTTGCCTTGCATTGTTGGTCATGAGATATTTCTCATTAATATGCCTTGCCATAACCATGAATATCGATTTTTTATCGATATTTATTATTTTTCCGAAATCTGAGGTAGACAGTGACCTTCCTCATGCTTTGAAGGTCATGTATGCGAAATTTTATCAAGATCGGAATAAAACTGTAGATTTGTATAAAAAACGTACACACAGATCCACAGACGCACAGACCCACAAACATCCTTCTTTATATATATAGAAGACTAGAAGAGGTACCCGGCGTTGCCCGGGATTATTACACTTGGGATGTAAACAGAACAATCTCAAAAATTAAAATAAATTTTGCAATATCTTAAAAATAAACACATGAAAATGCTTAGAATTAATACAGTAAAAATTCTTAATGAAAATTCGAAAAAAATCTTTTTAAAGGCTCAAAATGGATGGACTGCTCCAATAATTTCTTACTCAGATAATCTTACTTCAGATCTACACTTGATGTTGTTGCAATTTCCACTCTTCTCTCGCTGTGTTGAAGCAAAATTTGGCCTTTCATCACTTTGGGTAGTCTAGCGGTCGCCAATTCTTCTATTTACTTGCTTCCCATTTGCTCAATACAGCACGGAGCTAAAGGTTTGCTTTCTCTGTCGTCTTTCCACTCTTTCTCAATAGTCTGCTAACTCTTCATTATCTCCAGCTACTGATCATTTTTAAAGATTTTCAAGAAATTGTTAAGTACTAAGAACTCTCTTTTCTAAGAAAAGCCTGAATAACAGGAATTCTATGCATTGTTACAAATTGAAACTTATCCATATTGCATCATCATTTTATGTTCATTGTTATAATTCTTGGAAAGGATTGCTTTATCATTGCATCATCATTTTGAGCTCATTGTTATTGGTGAAAAAATTGCGTGTTGAAACCATTGTTGATACCTATTGTTGCACAAACTTTTATTTGCATTGTTGGTCATGAGATATATATTGTTGGTCCGTGCAGAGTGTTTGTGAATTGCGTGTTGATACCATTGTTGCAAAAACTTTGTCTTGCAATTGTTGGTCATGCGATATTTCTCATTAATATGCTCTGCCATAACCATGAATATCGATTTTATATCAATAATTATTATTTTTTCGAAATCTGAAGTAGACAGTGACCTTCCTCATGCTTTGAAGGTCATGTATGCGAAATTTCATCAAGATCGGAATAAAACTGTAGATTTGTATAAAAAACGTACACACAGACCCACCCACAGACAAACATCCTTCTTTATATATATAGATAGACTAGAAGAGATACCCGGCGTTGCCCGGGATAATTACACTTGCACAAACTTTTCCTTTCATTGTTAGTCATGAGATATATATTGTTGGTTCATGCAGTGTGTTTGTGAATTGCGTGCTGATACCATTGTTGATACCTATTGTTGTACCAACTTTGCCTTGCATTGTTGGTCATGAGATATGTCTCATTAATATGCCTTGCCATAACCATGAATATCGATTTTTTATCGATATTTATTATTTTTCCGAAATCTGAGGTAGACAGTGACCTTCCTCATGCTTTAAAGGTCATGTATGCGAAATTTTATCAAGATCGGAATAAAACTGTAGATTTGTATAAAAAACGTACACACAGACCCACCCACAGACAGACCCACAGACCCACAAACATCCTTCTTTATATATATAGAAGATGTAAAAATATTGAAATGTTTTAAAATATTAATAAACTATTGTTTTTCTCTCCAATTATTAATTGTTTTTTTGTGCTGTAGTAATCTTGGACTAGTATAAATAAAAATTAAATAAAGGAAAGCTTTGTTTATTTAATTGTATTAATTATATAGATTTTATACACCCTGTAAAAAAGTATAAAAATATATTTCCATATTCCATTCTTAAGTATATCTGAAGGATTTGAATTTAATATTTTATTCTAAAATGTAATAAAATATATTAATATTACTCAAGCAAAAAATGGAATTTAAAGTTATATTTTCTGAGTTTTCTATGGGATTCAAATTTTTATTAAACACTTTATTTATAATACTGCATTAAAATTACTTTCTCTCATAAAAATTTAATTTTAATTCCTGCCTTTTAAGTGCATAGCTTTAAAATTTCTCTTCAAATCTAATTATAAATCACGACTATTTGCATTGCTATGGCTATGTGTTAATGTTTTGGGTGTAGCTGTCCCAGAATGCATTGAGCGAGTTGGCTTTAATCGGGTAGTACAGGGAGTATTAGGAAGGGCATCTCCTTTTCTTCCTTCCTCCGAGGCTTGCTGTCCCCATGCGTCCTCGCCCCCTGGCCCGGCTATAAAGGGGTACATGCCGAGAGAGACAGCACAGGTCGAATACAAGCTAGATAACCCGGCTCAGGGATCCCGGTCCCGTTTCTTGCCGTGTACCTCTGTATTCCAGAAACCTTTTGCCAAACCGCCCGACTACGTCCGCTTAACTCTTGCTTCCATGATTGCCAGCATGTAGGCTGGAGCAGGCCTTCTCCGGTTGTCTGGGTCGTTTGGGCCGTCGTCTTACCCAGCGTCTCCCGTCTGCTGATCGCTGACCACTCTGGTCAAACCAACTTCGTTTCTCCCTTCTCTGTTTCTATTCTGTTATGCACTTCTTACTTTCACTTCGCAATATATCTTATGTTTCATCTCTACCATAAACCATTTGCACCAGCTACCAAATTTTCAACTGCACTTGTTTTCTTCAGATCATCTCTCTCTTTTTCCTTTTTCATATCCCACTTCCTCTCCACCTTGACCTTGATTTCATTGTTCACTGCTCTTGTTTCTTAGAACTTTCTGTCTCTGCTTTCGTTGCCTAGGCAACGCCACTCCTTTACCCCCTTGCTCATTGTTCACACTTTTACTTTCTAAATCCTTAAACAAAAGTGGGCTCTAGGCCTACTTTCTTTTACTTAGTTGAAATGCATAAAATGAATAAACTATTTTCTTTCACTGCTATTCTCATGTTTTTTCTTTTACACTTATTAATTTTCTACTGTATTTTATAATATTTTTGTTTGTTGAGAGAGCTCAGCTGTTCACCCATTAGATCCAATTGAGTCAGTTTATTTCGTAACAATTCAAATAACGAGAATTAAATTAATATAATATAATCAAAACCATACAATTCCCTTCTTCTTATTCCCTGATATTTCTGAATATCTGTAGTGTAGGGCCGTGTACGATAATTTAATATCGTGAACGTCCCGTCACATAGGATTAACCCTATCCCAAAAGAAATTTTATCCCACTAAAATTTACTACATAGAATGCTCCTGATAATCACAATCATAACGTCCAAAATAACTTCTGCAAACAGTACCTCAACTCCCTTTTATCTATTATGTAAAAAAAAATTATATCCCACCCCTGTGAAATTACTCTTAAAATACTCTAAGGTTGCTCCTCCTCATCCCTCGCTTTTGTTTCTGTTCTACACGGCACGGATCTAGTATTATACCCTCTCTTTTTCTTATTCAATTCGCGTTTGCTAAATCTTCCCGGCCAGGGCTTGAGCTCCTCATCTGGTGGTGTATTCGATTTCCCATGTCTAATATCATCTGGTGACCACCGTGTAAATATGTGCCGTAGCTCGTCACTCAACTTATCTGCGTGGGCACTCTTGAATTTCTTTTGTCTTACGCTGCCGCAGTATTTACGTTTACGCCTTTTCTTAAACAGTAGTCTCTGCCTGACCGCGTGCTTCCTTCCTTTGAGTTTAACATCTATTGCTTGCTGAGTTGCATTCCCTTTCGTGTCATCTGGGCTGCATGTGTCCCCCGGCTCTGGCCTTTGTTTCTTCATTTCTGCAATACGCTGGCCCGGTGGTGGCTCTAGGAACCGATCCTACTTACTGGGCTTAGCACGGTTGCTCTCCGGCTCGTCCTCAATGGTTTCCTTAGTATGCGGGCATTCTGACTCTGATTCTACCTGCGCCAAGCTGACAGTTTTCATCTTCTGTTGTGGCTGTTGTGGCGGCTGATGATTATGTTTCTAAAGCTGGTTGCCTTCGTCGTCGCTAACCGAGCACCTCTCCCCTTCGCACTGTTTGCTACTGTTGGTTCTGCAGAGAGTTTTAGCCTGCTCTGTGTTGTCCTTTACCATGGGTGGTAGGGTCGACTCGGGCTTGTGTGGGGTTTGGCATATTACAGTCATGCCCTCGTCCTGCTTACAGGTTTCCTGATGGAACGGTTTGGCTGGTTCATGCTCACGTATCCACCCTTTCTCGCTTAGTGCACCTAGGGTATCCAGCTTTTCTTCACGCGCTATCGGCACCTACTTTACCGACACAGGTATGGCCCACTCCCTTGTGATTGTACCCTCTCTAAATGCCTGGCTTCTTGTATAGCCTCTGCAAATGTGGTGGGGCTCCAGAATATCAGCTCTGTGTGGTATTCTTGATTTATTCCTAGTTGGAAGTGAGTGAGTAGAGCCTCCTCTTTATCATGGGCATAGTGGGGTTTTCTTCTGCATAGTCTGTCGAATAAATCCTCGAGGCGTCGCACACCACTACTTATGTCCTCTCTGTCTGATTGCTGCGCTGTTATAAATGCTTCCTCCACATCGGATTTTGGTTCAACGCTTTCAAAAATGCTAGCTAATCTTTCTGCGAGTTCCGTGAAAGTTTCTATTTTGTATAATTGAAATTCAACAGTTTTCGCTACCGCTTTCCTTTTTAGCTTTGGTTTTGCCACCATGGCTTTGGTTTGTTCTGACCAGTTTGCCGTGGTCCCGACCTGTTCTGTGGTGCATAAGAAGTCATCCACCTTAATGTTGCCTTCTTCTCCTGAGAAATAGGGGATCATCTCTACAAACCCCTCCAGGATGGGTGGTCCCATTGCCATTGCCATTTAGCAGGACGCCATGCTTAATCCCCAATCGCGTTCCGCTCGTTCTTAGCATCCTGCCTTGTATGCTTCACTCCTGCTCTATTCTGCTTGCTTAGCTGTCTCCTGCCCCCCTTTTTAATACCCCTTTATTCGTCCAATAACCAATTCTTCATAAATTACCTTTTTTCCTATCGCTTTAGTTAATACTAGGCTGTGTCTGCGATTCCCCAGGTCGGCTATAGCGCTCGGGGTATATAACTTAAAATAGCTAGCTACCATTACGTGTCTCGAGACTGGTCACAGGCAACAATTGTGATGGGCGGGTTCTTTTGTTCTTTGTTTACTCCCTTACTTTAATGGCCCTTAACTGTCTAATAAACTACCCACCATGCACTTTAAGTCTTAACATTTACCTCATCAATACTATTTGTGCTTCCTCCTAATTCGACTGGTTTATCAATTAAACTTATATCTCTAACTTACACCTAAAATTCTAATTACTCTCTAATTATCACTTACCTGTGCCGCAATATATTTTTTTCTTAGATCGTATGGTGGTAGTTATTCTTCCCCCTCCCCTGTACTTATACATGATCCATTACATTAAACAAAAAAAAATTATTGTCAAATTGTTAACTTTAATTATTCCCAAAATTACAAATCAAGTCCCGTTATTACTTATGTCCCCTTTTCTCTGCTCCTTGTTGCAGATCTGATCTACAGTAAAATTTAAATACTTCTCTTGATGTGCTAGATATTAATATTCAACTCAATTGCATTCAAGATGTAACATTTCATATACCAACATTTGGCTTTAAGGATAAATTCAAAAAAAACAAAATTTTCTAGATCTATGGTCAATATATTTATTCAATCAAACCAAAAGACTATTACAAGTGAAAAACAAAAATTAATCCTTTTCTTTTATATTACAATACCTTCGCATTCTTAATAACCAAATTTCTTAACTATCAAACTTACAATTTACTAAATTATATCTTCTTTAACCTACTAGAACTCTCTCCACTTTCTATTAAGTCTTCATTTATTAAGATCGTATTATTAACTGGCTCTCTCAATTTAACTACTACCCTATATTGATCTGTATGAGTAAACACACAAGTTAATATCATTTAATTAGTCTATCATAAAGAAATTAAAGAACGTTCATAATCACCCTTAAACTATTCAAGTCTCTTTACTCTCTATACCCTTATTAAACACTACTTTCACGAAGGCCTGTATTTAGTTTGTGCACTTATCTGAGTTATTAGACGACACTGATGTTTTCTCGTTGATCTATGTTGAACCACTGTAAGTTACAATCGCTCTGACACTCCTTAAACTGCCGCCACTGGACCCGGTCGATTCCATCCTGTTGTGGTGTATCCTCCTTTCTCAGCCACGCTGTTGCTGCGGTTGCGCTAGGTAGCTCAGTCTGCTTGGCTTGCTGTCCCCACGCGTCCTCACTCTCTAGCCCGGCTATAAAGGGGTACATGCCGAGAGAGATAGCACAGGTCAAACACAAGCTAGATACACGAATGGCTCAGGGATCCCGGTCCCATTTCTTGCCATGTACCTTTGTATTCCAGACACCTGTTGCCAAACCGCCCGACTACGTCCGCTTACCTCTGGCTCCCATGATTGCTGGCATGTAGGCTGGAGCAGGCATTATCCGGTTGTCTGGGTCGTTTGGGCCGTCGTCTTACCCAGCATCTCCCGTCTGCTGATCGCTGACCTCTCCGGTCGAACCACCTTTGTTTCTCCCTTCTCCATTTCTATTCTGTTAAGCACTTCTTACTTTCACTTCGCAATATATCTTACATTTCATCTCTACCGTAAACAATTTGCACCAGCTACCAAATTTTCAACTGCACTCGTTGTTTTCTTCAGATTATCTCTCTCTTTTTCCTTTCTCATATCCCACTTCCTCTCCACCTTGACCTTGATTTCATTGTTCACTGCTCTTGTTTCTTAGAACTTTCTGTCTCTGCTTTCGTTGCCTAGGCAATGCTACTCCTTTATCCCCTTGCTCATTGTCCACACATTTACTTTCTTAATCCTTAAACATAAGTGGGCTCTAGGCCTACTTTCTTTTACTTACTTGAAATGCATAATATGAATAACTATTTTCTTCCACTGCTATCCTCAAGTTTTTTCTTTTACACTTATCAATTTTCTACTGTATTTTATAATATTTTTGTTTGTTGAGAGAGCTTAGGTGTTCAGCCGTTAGATCCAATTGAGTCAGTTTATTTCATAACAATTCAAATAACGAGAATTAAATTAATATAATATAATCAAAACCATACAATTCCCTTCTTCTTATTCCCTGATATTTCTGAAATGGCTCTGCTATACAATCTTTACCCATTCCCTTTTGAGTACTATAAAATCATAATAAAACAAACACAGACATATCTCCTTAGCATATATATGTATTGTCGGGCCGTGTACGATAATTTACTATCATGCACGTCCCGTCACAACTTAATTAACTGGTTTGATTATATAATGATTAGAGTTTTTCTCTTTAATCAGTTTCAAAGGATTAGCAGAAAAAAGATTTAAATAATTCGTGTGTTTATGATTTTCCAAACGTTTATGATAAATTTCTCTATTTATTCAGATTTCCTTTAAAACTTAGATAAAAAGATTCATACACCTAAACTTTGTATACTCTTAACTTTTTTTTTTTTTTTGCTTGGAATTTAAATAGTTCAAACTTGTGTCTTACATAATATGACTGGTTTTCATTGATTGCTTATGTCTGGATTTCATTGCTTATGTAACTGTCTCTTTTGGATCATATGATCTTTCATAAATTTTATCTGGATCATTATATAATAAGCATGTCTGGAATTTAAAAAGTTCAGACTTGTTTTTATCATGTTTTATTACATAATATGTTATATAACTGTGTCTTTTGGATCATGTGATACTTCAAACATTTTACTATAAAAGCCACCATTTTCAAATTCAAAAATCCTTAACTGGTAACATTCACAGCAAGCAAGACATAAATCTTCAAAATTCTTTCAAGAGAAAATCTGTTTTGAATTGGAAAAAAAAAACCCTCTTGAAAAGCCACTCTAAGTATATTTTTATATTATAAATGTTTTTTTGTTCAATTTAATAAATTGAAAATTTAAAATTATTTTTTAAAATCTTTGACACCATAAACACCATTTTTAAGAAAAATGATTTTTAATCTTCTTTTTCAATTTTTAGGGTAAAGAAGTTCATCACATTCTGAATAAAAGAAAACTCATCAAAAGCTAATAAGGTCTGTTAAACTTTTTTTTTTTTTTTTTTGGTTGGAATAATCATTTTAATCTGAATTCTGCATGTAAAACATATATTTAGGGATACAATATTTAATCTTACAATTAGAAAATTGAAAATTATAAATTTTATCAATGGGTTACATTTTGGTTAATTTTGATGAAAAAAAAAAATGATGCTTATCCTCATCACCACCATCCCCTCCACTCACACAAATCCCTTCATCACCCACCCACCCCTAAAAATGTTTTTTCCTTCTTTTTGTCATATTTTCATTGTGTTTATTATCATAATATGAAATAATATTTTCGTTTTCTAATACCCAGTGGTAATTTTTTTAAAGTTTTTTTTTTTTTATTCCTAAAGTCTTGCATGCAGAATTGAATTTCAATGAATTTCATTGGTTGAAAATAAATTATTGAAAGGTATAAAATAAAAACTCTTAAATTAAATACTGCCACTTTTTATCAACTTTGAATGAAGTCAAGATGAACAGCAGTAATGAGAAAATATTTGTAACTTTTTCTCTTCAATATGCAACAGAACAAACAGATTATGATAAAGGAAGATTAACAACAACTGTTATGTTTTGTGATGAGGTTTCATCTTATTGTATTGCATTGTCAGAAAAAGAAAATTTAATTTGGGGATTTATTTAATTTAAAACCAAAAAACTTCTGATGTGAGTCAAATCTTAATTTTAACAGCATCACCTGATGCGAGAAATGTTGACATTTTACCTTTGAAGTCAAGAATTCAAAAGAAAAATTGGCTCATTCATTAGATGAAAAATGACATTCAACCTTTGCAAAATTTAAGTGAATGTGTAAAAGATCTTATTTCATTTCAATATTTTTTTCCCTGTGTGGTTGAACTCGAAAATAGGACTGTGTATATCTAAATCAGATTCTTTTTTATTGAAACATGCCTTGTATTATCCATATATTATTGATCAATTGAACTGAAATGAAATTGTAATTACAAATTAGATTTTTATTATGTATTATTCATTCTATTTGTTTTATTATTTAAAACTTTTTGCTTGCAAAGTTTTTTTGGTTTTTTTTTGGCATTTTATTTAATAATATTTACTTATAATGTTTTATGAACAAGTACATAATGTAAACCGTTAAGAACACAATGTCAAATTAATAATTTTAAAAAAAATATACAGTAAAACCCCGTTACAACGTACTTCAAGGGACCTGGAAATTTGTACGTTATTCTGAGGTGTACGTTATACTGAAACTTGGGGGGGGGAGGGGGCTTGTGAAAAATGCATATATTCATAGAAAAACATAAGAATACATGAATGCATTTTATTTTATTCAATACAAATAGCATATACAATATGTAGTATTATATTCATTTTTTTTTTAAAAAATCTGTAATGGCCGTCTGCTTTCTTTCTATAACTTGCCACCCCAAAAAGTCCTCCATATCTGACATTGTGAAGTTAAATGTTTCTGGTGCACCGCTATAACAAACAAACACATAATCTTACCGTATTGAAAATGGGCAATCGTCCGTCAAGTGAAGGTCTCTAATCTAATTGCAGCACAAATTGGTTCATGACTGAGTTGTATGCGACAATCGACAATCGAACATGCTAGATTGCGTAGCATTCAGAGATTTCCGGGTTTATATATGCTATACTGACCAACCAATGAAATGTGAACTCGGCTTAATTGGCCCATTTGCAACTTTCGCATGGGCTGCATTGACCAATCAGTGCAATACATGTGAACGATGTACGTTGTACTGGAGGGATAATTTAACCAAGGGGATGTAAAATTAGTACGTTATTCTGAAATGTATGTTAAAGTGAGGTACGTTGTAACGGGGTTTTACTGTATAAATGTTTGTGTTATATTTATATTTGTGTCTATACTTTATTTATTAATTTTTTAAACTCTTTAATATTAAAAATTTTTTTAATTAAATTAGTTAAATTAGATAACAAATGATTCATTTTATCATTATTCATCATGGATATGTGTTTGTGTCATCCAGCAAATTTCATTCTCGCTGGTCCCACAGGGTCAGGAAAAACTACATTTGTCGAGAAATTGATCTTAAATAGTCAACGTATAATTGAACCAGCACCACAGAATATAGTTATTTGTTATTCTGAAAAACAAGAAATTTATGATAGGCTTCGTAGTCAATGCCCTGTTTCAATTTCATTTTATAATGGATTTGATTTGCTATTTTTTTAATCTTTTCCTCCATCAACACTATTAATTATCGATGACCTTAGTTTGGAAATAAACCACCAAGATTTAAATTCCTTGTTTACAAGAGGGAGCCATCATACAAACATTTCAATAGTTTTAAGCGCACATAATCTATATGAGAAAAAAGTACACACAGTTCAATTAAATTGTCAATATTTAGATTTATCCAAATCATGTCGAGACGTTTCACAAATAAAATATCTGAGAAATCAACTAGGCGTTGGAAGTCTGTGGTTTTTAAATGTATATAATGAATGCACATCAAAAGCTTACTCACATTTATTTATTCACTTACGATCAGGCACCCCAGATTATTTATGTTTCCATTGTAATATTTTTCAAATTCCATCAACAGTTTATCTAATGAAAGACTATGTCACAGAAGGTTAAAGTTTTTCTTCCTGGACTACAGTTATTAATATCAAAAAAAGTTAAACCATGTGTTAAATGTGGATCGTTAACTAATCCTGAACTTATTAATGTGATTAATCTATGCGCATTGAGTATATTAAAAGGAAAAATCCCATTAAAAAAGTGAAATTGCACACCTAAAAAAACATAAAAAGACATTGAAGATTTCAGCTGCAAGAAAATATTCAAATCGTCGGAAAAAACTAATTCTTAGTCAGAAAGGTCACGGTTTTATTTGGTGCATTGATTCCACCAATTCTTGGTTTACTTGGTGGATTGATTGGAGGTCGCTAAACTTTTTTTATTACAATGTTTCAAAAAATGCAATTATACCCTGTGAGTAATTTACCCGGTTCCTCTTTAGAAAGACCATTGTCACAACTTGACAAAGAAATAAATGAAATTTTATTACATACAGATTTAGCTGAATATTCAAAAGCAAAACTGTATTTAAACTTACTACAAAAATATTTAAAATACAGTAAGCTTTATATACAAGAAGCAATACCTGTGAGACCTATTATTGAAAAAACAGAAGAAAAAGCATTAGAATTCATACCTAATAGAGAAACAGATGTAGAAAATAGCATACCAATTGTTGAATTGGATAGACCAATTCTTGAACAACCCGAAGAAAATAACATTTTTATGTAATAAACCAAGATTCGTTTTGATTAAATCAGAAATCAAAAAAGAAATTGACAACTCATTAAAAATTATAAATGACAAAAATGAAACTTTCATAAGTAATGGATCGGGTTGGATTATCGAATCGTTTGATAAATGTGATGTTCATTTTGGAAAGTATAAACCATTACGAGGTGGATGTCAAACAATATTGGATAAATATTTAAAATCTTAAAAAGCATTAGTAAACATTAAACATGAAAAATTTCGATAATCGTTGCTTCATTTATTCCGTGTTAGCAGGTCTATATCGTTTTAAAAACCCTAATCGTGTAAGTCATTATGAAAAGTATGTAAAAGATCTAAAATTAAATCGTATCCAATTTCCTACATCAATTAATGACATACCCAAGTTTGAAACTGAAACAACATCACAGTTCACGTGTACAGATATGAAAAAAAAAGTTTTCCCTCTGTATGTTAGTTCATTTAAAGGTAATAAAGTGAAATTGTTACTTTTGAATGATAATCATTACTGTACAATTCGAAATTTTAATGCAATTTGTAGAACAAAAAAACACAGATATGTATGTCCCTTTTGTATAACAACTTTTTCATTAAAGTCAAAATTAGAAAATCATAACACTTATTGTTGTCAGAACAGACTGCAGAAATACCCAAAATCACTTATTTATTCTTCAATCGGTATGAAAAGCAATTATTTGTCCCTTTTGTAGTGTACGCGGATTTTGAGTGCATATTAGAGAAAATTCATACGTGTTTACCAAGTTCAGACCATTCCTATACACACAAATATCAAAAACACATACCCTGTGGTTTTTGTTATGTAATTATTGATAATGACAAGAAAATTGTAAATCGAAGAATCTACAGAGAGAAGGATTGCGTTGAAAAATTCTTTTCCTATCTGTCGAACGATTATAGTAAAATTTGGCTCTTTTTAAGTCAGAATAAAGAGCTCGTTGTAAACCGTTATGTTGAAATCGCATTTAGAAATTCCACACACTGTCACATTCGTGAAAAAGAATTCTTATCGACAGATGTGAAAGTCAAAGATCACGGTCATCTCAGCAGATGCTGGCGAGGAAGTGCACACCAAAGTTGTAACCTTAATTATAAACATAAGAAAACTCTTCCAATCTTTTTCCATAATTTTAAGTCTTATGATTCGCATTATTGATTCACGGGTTATCATTTTTTAAAGATTCAAACGTCAGTGTCATTCCACTTTCGAGCAAAAAATTTATCGCGTTAAAAATTCAAAATCTTTAATTTTTAGATTCTTATTAATTTCTATCTTCATCTTAGGAAAAATTAACATTAATATTAAATGAATTTCCAATTTTAAAATCATATTTTACAGAAAATGAAAATCTTTTAACTCAGAAAGGAATTTATCCTTACGAATACATGGATAGTTTTGAAAAATTTAATGAAACAATTTTACCTCCTCAGGAATGTTTTTATTCCTCTTTGACAGATGAAAACATTTCCGATGAGGATTATGAACATGCAAAAAATGTGTGGTTAGCAACAAAATGTCAAACAATGGGTGATTTTCATAATCTTTATTTAATCACAGATGTGTTGTTTTTGGCTGACATTTTTGAAAACTTTCGTCGAAACAGTATTAAATACTATCGACTTGACCCTGCACATTATTTCAGCTTGCCTGGATTAGCTGGGGAGGCAGCTTTGAAAATGACATAAAAAAGTTCGAGCTGTTGCAGGACATTGACCTTTATCTGTTTTTTGAAACAGGAGTACGTGGCAGCATATCTGTGATTTCTCATCGTTATGCTAAAGCGAACAACAAAAAATTACAAAATTTTGATAATCAGAAAGAGACATCTTATATTGTTTATTATGATGCAAATAATTTATCCGGATTAGCTTTATCACAGTCATTACCATATTCATATTTTCAATGGTTAAATCGTGAAGATATCAATAAGTTAGATGTAACAAAAGTATCTGATGAATCGGACATTGGATACATATTGGAGGTTGATCTCGAATATCCAGATTATCTCCATGAACTCCATTCGAATTACCCATTGCACCTGAATCCAACAGACATGTTCTCCCCTTTCAATAAAAAATTAAATGAACAATATGGTTTACCTAAAAAGACTACAAAATTAATACCAACATTAAATACCAAACAAAAATATGTGTGTCATTATAGAAACTTAAAATTTTACCTGAAACACGGAATGATTTTGAAAAAGATTTGGCGTCTTGTGTCTTTCATCCAAAAACCGTGGCTTAAACCATTCATTGATTGTAACACAAATAAAATACAAACAGTGCCCACAGAATTTGAAAAAGATTTCTTTAGGTTATTAAATAATTTTATTTATGGGAAATCTATCGAAAATGTACGGAAAAAATAAATATTCAATTGGCAACATCAAAGCAAAAAGCTGAAAAACCAATAGTTAAACCTAGTGTTACATATTTTGAGATTTTAAACAAGGAGGTTGCATTGTTCAGACTACAACGTTTGAAAATTACTTTAAAGAAACTCATTTACATCGGCTTTACCGTTTTGGAAATCTCTAAGGAGATGGGGGATAACTTAGATAAATTTGACACATCAAACTATCCTGAAGATCACGACATATTTTCAAATAAAAACAAAAAATTACCTGGGAAATTTAAAGATGAAACTGGGGGGGGTACCAATTGAGGAATTTGTGGGCTTGAAATCAAAAATGTACTCTTTATCATATGGGGAAAAAACAAAAAAGTAGAAAAAAGTATTTAAAAAAATGTATTAGAGAGTAAAATTAGACATAGGGATTATCTACAAACACTGAAAGAACAGAAAAAATATCAATACCCACTGAAAATCATTAAAAGCATTGGTCATAAAATTTATACAATAGAATTGAAAAAGACTTGTTTAACCGCATATGACGATAAAAGGTACATTTTTGATG
Source organism: Rhysida immarginata (assembly GCA_023313115.1). Lineage (NCBI taxonomy): Eukaryota > Metazoa > Arthropoda > Chilopoda > Scolopendromorpha > Scolopendridae > Rhysida > Rhysida immarginata. The sequence continues at coordinate 278,110 of JAHWFO010026423.1, read as the reverse complement.
ATGGGATAACTACATGCTCTTATGGACATCATAAAATAAAAAGGAAAGACTGCTAAAAGACAATATGAGACTAATATATTTGATTAAAAAGGGTAAATATGCAAGTGAAACTTAACCATCGAAAAACATACAGTGAATACTCATTACACTGTTTGTCATTTAGGAATATGTCGTTATAACGAGTTTGTTGTTATAGCAATTTACCCACTTTTTTATTCAGTAGATTTAAAATATTCAATATGGTACATATTTTTACATGTGGTAATCAAACAACCAGTACATATAACTCAAAAACTTTTTTTATTCAAAATATTCGGTTACTAAGGATTGCTTAGTGTTATTCTTACTTAAAACTACAATGTGGGTTTGGACATGATTGAATTCAGTGAATAAATTGGGAGGAACATTAAGCTTTGAACACAAAAAATTTAAAGATAGTATTAAACGCACACATCACTTGCGAAATAGAAGGAATAGCTGTGACAATTTCCTCTTCAAATTCAATTTCTTCCTCACTTTCTTCTTGTGTTGTGTTTGGTGAGAACAATTCTATTAATTCTGTATCAGTTAGTTCAGCTTCCATAGGTAAATTAGCATCAACTTCAACATAGTTTTGATAAGTACCTTCCAATTCAATGTTCTCTGCTGATTCATTCCACATTGCATTTCCATCACTTTACACATCTTCTAAGTTCTCCACAATCTGACCACTCACAAGTTTTGACTGCAATTCCATGCTTTTGCAATGAGGTTAACTGCAACTAGCAAGTCAATGGCAGGTTCACCAGTTTTGTTGCTTTCAATATGGGCCAGCTTTAACTCAATCACTAATTTTTTTATAGAAATGTTTAACATTGCGAATTATTCCAAGATCTAGGGGTTGAGCTAGTGATGCAGTGTTTGCCAGTAAGAACATCATTGTCACATTGGATAAAGCAATTTCCTTATGTCCAGAAAAATTGTCTAACAACATGACAACTTTGCGGTTTTGTTTTTCCATTTTGTGGTTGAAATCAATCATGTAATCTTGGAAGAGGCCAAACACCATTCATGCTTTTGTGTTGTTTTTATCAATCACTGGTAGCGATTTTACATTTCTAAATGCTCTTGGAGATTTTGATTTTCCAATAACCAATGGCTTGCAGAAATCTGAACCATCTGCATTGACACAAAATGCTACTGACACACGTGATTTGTCTTTTTCCCACCTGCTATACCTGAAGGTCTCACAGCATAAGTACGATTAGGTAGCAAACAGTAGAAAATAGCAGTTTCATCTAAATTGTAAATGTCCCGTAGCTTGTATTTTTTCAATTTTTCAATTTCATCTGGAAGCCACTCATTGAGAGCATTTTGATCGGCAAATGCTTTTCCCCCAGCAGGATCTTTCAGTGAGATGTTATTCCGCTTGCAAAATCGCTGAAACCATCCAACTGAAGCTGTGAATTCGCGATCATAATTAAAATCTTCAGCTAGCTTTTCTGCCTTTGCTTGTATCAAACCCATTGTTAATTTACCACCACTTCGTGTAACGGAGTCAATCCAAGCTGTCAATGCATTTTCAAGTTCAGGAAATGCACCAGTCCATAGCCTCTTCCTCTTGTCTTGCTTTGCAGCAGCAGCAGTAAGAATTTCTTGTTTTTGTGCACAGATTTCCGAGACTGTTGAATGCGACTTAATGCCATATTTCTTGCAGATATCCTTTACTTTCATTTTGACATGGAATACGTCTTACGTTTCGAGACAAGGATGCCACGCTTAAATCGTGAATGTCAAGAAAAGTGTTGATCACGAAAACTTTAATAACGTGAAAACAATTAATGATAGAATTAATGATCGGATTCGACTGAATATAGAACAAAGCATGTTTTAGACCATCACTGATTTCGTGCCGACCTCACTGGCTGACGCAATCGCAGTGCAAAGTTGAGTCAGAAAATCTGCTCTATGGCGGATATTAAATTAGTGTAGCTCCGGCTTCCTTTGTGCTACCACGACGTTTGTTTTATCTTGTTGTGCTTGATAAAATGGCTTAAAATTTAAACCTCGATATTTAATATTGTCTAAGATATCGGCCTTCGAAGTGTGGAAATTTCGCAAAAATTACAGATATTCCAAATTTATGCCTAATAAACACGAGAAAAATTGTAGAAACCGTCACAGGAATATAGATCGAGAGATGGAGAATCCAAAAAGACTCGGATGTTGGATGTTGAGCATCAATGGGCTCAACAGGAACGCCTCAAAGTTGAGGTGCCGTGCTGCCAAGATGAACGAATGTCCCTTATAATTGAAAATTCGACGCAATTTACATATCTGATGACATAAATGTTTCAAAATGGGGTGACAGAATTCAACAGTGGAAGTCCATAACGAGCCATAACCATCAACATTAACAGCATCTTCATCAAATATGATTTAAGTAAGGAGCGACTTATATATGCGAAAATTTGGGAGACTGAATTCATATTTCGTTTTATATTCATTAACAATGAATTTGGATATTCATGTTAGTTTGAGAAGGACTTAAAGCACCCACATAACGGTAGTGTGATATGTTTGCTCCATCAGTTTCATCAGCCCAATGTGATAGATTTCATGCTGTGCATTCATTATAGAACAAATTTAAAACTATTAGACACGCTGCAGGTGTATGCCTAAGACGCGGGATGTAATATCTTCTGCGTCAACCATTTGATGAGCCACATTTGTAGATTAGTTGCCAACATTTCGACCATTTTGCAAGAAGAGATACACAAAGCTAAGAAGAGACGTGCAGTGATGGACAAAGAAAGTTTAGATAAAAATTCAACAGGCTAAATCTATGAATCAAAAATATGATTAGAGACCGGCAGAATTAGATGGCTTAAGTTTAGCTCATTTTATTGCATGGTATACACCGGTAATGAATATAAGACATATCAAGAGAAAAGATGTTGATGATACAGATGGCCATGAAGCCACTGAACAACAAAATACTCATAATGAAAACGATGGAGCCTATGACATTTTTAGTTCAAACATCAATAGATATAGACGCAGAAATGCGGGCACAGAGTGATTAGATACAGTCATTATAGCATCGATGACACAATCAATTACAAGCCTGAAATGGTTACATTGTTCTATCTATTTCGCAATGAAGTTGTAGATGTATTAGATGTACACAAATTCATCCAATTGTATGATGCGAATGAGGTGATCATTTTAGTCAGAAGGAAAGAATACGAAAGCAACAGATATAGATTCATTGATGGAAGAACTGTACGAGAAAGACGATGGCATTGCAAACAACTTGTAAACAGGACAAAATGAAAGATGAATACATGCGAAGTGTTGTTGGCGAGGCAGGTTATGAGAACAACGATGAACTCGAATATGAGACCGGCAAGGCTATTGCACTTGTAAGAAATTTTAGCAATGTGATGTCCAAACGTCTGCAGAGTAATGTGAACAGAGAGAGTTGATCTTATAATTTATACTCAGAATATGCACACGCGATAGCGAATGCATACATGTGTACTTGGCCCGTACTGCTGGTAATGGCAAAATATTTACGATGCAAATTAATCATGGAAACATTAAATCTTAAACTGATTCGGACAATGGCAAATACAATTCGTAATGCTTATATACTGTGTGTGTCCACTGGTAAGGCTGCAGTGAACTTGAACGGGGACACTCTGCACTGTTTAGAATCTGTACACTCTGTATTTAGAATCACACCGCAGAGCAAGAGGGTCAGTGGATTGACTCCTAAGGTCCTACAACAATATTATCGCCAATTCCTTTCTGTGAAATGTGTAATAATTGATAAGATAAGTATGGTCAGTTCAGACGAGTAATGCCCAATTTCGTCAACAATTCATTTCACTTGTCACGAGTGATGTGCCAGAGTAATGAAATATTTTCAACTAGACTGACTACGATCGGCAATGGTGAAAGATTGCTTCCTCAGGAGAAAGCAGTTGACTTAAAGAAGATTTAAAAGTAAACAATGGTGCATGGAAAATTTGCCCGATGTAGTTTGGCTGTTTCATCACAACAACAGCGTTGATGCTCCCAACAAGAATGCTATCATGTGTAATAAACTGTTTTGCCAGTAATAAAATTAATGGTTATGGCCGCAGAAGCGAATTAGATCCAGCAAGAACAAAACTACACAAGATGGGTATTGTCGAATTAGAAGGCTTGCAATATCCTACATGCTTGGCTATTGACTCACCGTACATGTTGAGAGTGAAGATCGATGTGGACGATGGATTTGTAAATGGTGCGATTGTTGTACTCACAAGGGACCGTAAAAAAGGAAGCTAATTTTTGTATGAAACAATGACGAGGTCCTTGGATAAGTGCATGACAAATATCACTGGCAGACATCAAGGAGTTTCCGAGTTATAGTCATTTATTGTTTCCGTTATAAGTCTACTGAGCAAATCCGAAAATGTTCGAAATCATTTTTCTAATGTTGTTTATTGACCCTGTGCTCACTCCTGTACAACATGTGAAAGAGATGAGCGTTGTAGGTTATGGTTGTGAGCTCGAAAAGAAAGAAACGTGTGAACAGCATCTACAACATCAGCAAACACAATGCATCTGTCGTTTAAGGTTATAATTGCCAAATGAAGAAATGGGCATGAATCAAATGTAAGCCACTTTTGATTTCCAAGTTCAAAGACAACATAAATAATGCTTTGAAATGGACAACATAAATGATCAATTTAGGTGGCATGATCAAATGTAAACGTGAACAGTTCCCGTTAGTGCCAACCGCCGAGATCACGGCACTTAAATCTAAAGGTGCTACATTTGATCGTATCTTTTATGATTGACATATCAGAATAAAATCAACTGTTAGTGTTTGGATTGAATAGAGTAACCAGTATAGATGGATTATACGAGGGGAGATCAAAAAGTAAGTTGCACTTCCACGGTTTGGCCATTTATTACACCACCTATACAAAAGCAACACGGCTATAGCAGCATACAATGTAGGTTGACTTTTCCACATAGTCCCCAAGAGACCCTAAACATTTATCCGAACGATCAACCAACTTTTCGATTCCGGATGCATAAAAATCTCCTCCAGCGTTTCGAAACCACACGTTGACAGCCGCTTTCACCTCCTCATCGTTTCAAAATCGTTGTCCACCAGTTTTCTGCGCCGATTCTCTCTAATGATCACATCCACACGGTCAACATTTGCAATGGTACGGGACGTTGCCAGCATGCCTACGTGATCTTCATCTGTGATATCCGTGCGTCCTGCTTCAAATTGTTGACACCATTTTACAATTCCTTGCCAGGAAATTGCACGCTCTCCATATACAGCGGTGATTTCACGATGAATGTCCGTGCAATTCACCCGTTTGGCCCACAGAAATCGGATTGCTGCTTGCATCTCAAGTTTGGAGTGGACATCCAGTTGACACGCCATTGCTTTTAGCCCGCTAGTCACACAAAACACGACGGGAAACCACAGCAACCGTCCTATCCGACGTCTGCGCAGGTAATGTCCCTTTCTCCGCTTTGCCCAAGATTGTGACACACAGTGCACACCTGCGGCGAGTTAGTGCTGCTTTCTTTTGATCTCCCCTCATATTCAACTAACTCAAAAGACTACTTTAATTGCTATCTCACTCCAGAGAGTCAAACATCTTCGATGAAAAAGTTCAGAGACGAATACAAGAGATTGGAATCGCACATGCTGCTAACATTCAACAAACGCGTAAAAAATTTCATATTAAAAATACAAACAAAGATACTGTTAGCAGTTGATTCCATTGAACAACAGAATATTTTAAAAGTTCTAGTTACCAATCTCAGTGCACAGTACTTAGTAGTGTATTCACAGTAATTATTACATCTGATTACTTGGCAATAAGTGAGACTTGGATGAATGCAGGTGAACCTGTACATATACATTGTCATATCATTGAATTATGACCACCTGCTTAGTAATGGGAGTAGCCACCCTTCGCCGCTATAACTGCTGCTAGGCGTGGTGGCATGGACGCAAGAAGTGCACGGTATGTGTCCGATGGTATGGCAGTCTATTCCGCTTGAAGCGCTGTCCACAGGGTCCAGCTGCCGTACATGGCGATCAAGGTGCTTCCACCTATGTTCGATTGGATTGATGCCTGGTGAATTAGCGGGCCAAGGGAGCACTCAAGAGTCAGTAAAGTGTTCCTCGAACCAATCCAGATAGAGACGTGCCTTGTGGCAGGGTGCATTGTCCTGCTGGGACACCATCATATTGGGGGAACATCGTGAGCATGTACGGGTGCACTGGAAAGCTACGATTGACAGACAGCCACAGGCCTACAAATTGCCCTCTAGACGAATCAGTAGACCTAAGTGCTCCCAACAGAAGATCTTCACACATGCATACTACTCCCACCAGTCTGTTTCCGGCCCACAATAGCCTCCTGCAGCCTCTTTTCATAGCGTTCACGACGCACTCGCCATCACCTGTCAATCTTATGGAGCAAAAACCTTGACTCTTCGGAGAAGGCGACCTTAGCCCACTCGTCTGTGGTCCAATGGCGGTGCTCACGTGCAAAGTCTAGGCGTTGTCGACGATGACCCTGGTCAACATGGGTGCAGCAACCATGCGTCGACTGTTCAGGCCCATCCGTAGCAGGGTGCGTTAAACAGTAATGTCGGATACATGTCTGTTGGCACCACTGTTGAATCTGGTGGTCAGTTGATGGGCTATGGCTCTCCTGTCACCTTTTACGAGTCGTCGTAGGTGCCGCTCATCACGTTGGTCAATGGCTCGTGACCCTTTACAATGATGGTGTTGGGCGCGATTTCTGTCTCTGCTGTCCACTCTTTGTACACCTTCACTCAGTGGACCGTGAACAGTTCACAAATCGCGTAGTTTCAGAGATGGTGCCACCCTTGCTGCGATAGCCTATTATCATCTCTTTTTGGATGTCTGTTAAATCCGGACGTTTACCCATCTTGAGGTTCGTGCACCTGCCATTTGATGCACCAGCTTTAAAGCTTTCTCAGCCTGTTATGCAAATTTTGCAATGTGTAATCGTTGTTGCATGTGCCTTGAAGGGGTGCTGGTCATGATTCATTGATATGACAGCGTACATGGATTCAAATTGAGGACCCAAATGAATCAGTCTGGTTGTATAAAATTCGATGCACTCACCAAACATGGTGTAATAAGTTATGGGAAAGCAGGCAGTGTTGCTATCTTCGGAAATATTAACTCTTTAACCGAAGGCGAACATACACAGATAGACTGGTCAAACTATAGATGACTGATTGACGCTGGTATCGGTAATATTTGTACGGCTAAAGTAAGGTGAGATTTATACTAGGCATTGTTTAAATCATCCTAATGTTCGATATCTGATACGGCAATGTTGTTGTTCAGTGAAATATTCACCAGCAACTACACCTATCAAAGACAACATGGAGGTGGATACTGATGTGCAAATCATGATATTTGGAGACTTCAATGTAAATGCTATATTAAACTTAGAGTTCTTGGCTATGTGAAGAAACGTTTCAATTTAGATTACATGCCCATCGAATCACCTACTACATTGAGTGGCAGTACTACAGATTTGATATTGATTCTAGTCTGTTGACATTTTTATCATATTTCTCTTATCACAGACCACTGATTTGTAAGTTGTGAATGACTTATAATTAAGGTTCGGTTAAAAATAATGAGTCTGGTTAAAAATTATGATTATTGCAAGTATATTGAACATTTTATGTCAGAAATTGTAATTTTTAATTTGTGTTGTACAAAATGATTTCTTATTTGCCATGTAGCCAAAAGACGTATTCTAGGACTCAACTAAGAGGCCGTGTCCCAACACAGGCCCGTACAATTTTTTTTTGCCTCGATCGCTGATTATCTTGCATTTAGTTTCTAAATCAATTGATCTTTTTTCGCTTTCCGTCCATTTTAATTGTACAACATACGAGGATAAAAACAATACACGCTAAAAAAATGATGATACGTGTAATGATGATGCTGAAAAGTAGTGACATCTTGTGATAACTTTTATAAATTTTTAATGTCATTATATCGAGTATATTTTAGATAGAAATGGTAATGGATAATGGGTCGTTATATTGAATATGTCGTTATAACGAATGTCGTTGTAACTAGTATTTATTACCATTAGGGCATATGGGAGTGGCAAATGTCTATTTTGATTGGGTCCTTATAACGAGAATGTCGTCGTAACGCATGGTCATTATAACGAGTATTCACTGTATTTTGAAACATCATCATCATCATCATCATCATCTTTCTCAAAATTGTCTTTAAAAGTTTTGTGCATTATTCATTTCAAACAATAAAAAACTTAATTTACATATTAAAACTGAATTATATATATATAACCATTTGGTAAAAAATTATGAACACTTCAAATATATCAATGAAATTATTTATTCTTTTTATAACTAAAAAATTAGTCTCACCCCTTTTTCCCACCATTTTCATTTGTATAACCTCATTTTACTGGTGAAATTGTTTTGGGAAAAAAAAAAATTCCTGTCAAATAAAGGACATTAATAATCATCAAAAGCTGTTGTATTATTTATTTCATGTACACCTAAAACAATTAATTTAACTCAAATTTAAAAAAATTTGTACTAAATAAAAAGCTAAGGAATAAACATTTAAATAAAATTAAAAAAAAATTTTTTATAATCTCAGAAAACAGACTAATAAAACAGTCTTTTGCCAACAGAGAGAGTTCTGGAGAGCGAAAAAAGAAACTGTGACTGCCGAGAGTGAAAACGAAACTCGAAAAACGAGACTGAAACCTAAATCAAAACCAGAAACAGGAAGTCGAACAACTCCATCTTGGAAAACGTCACTTCCGGTCACGTGACCGGAAGTGACATCACGAATTGCGTCCGTGCCGTCACAGCATGACGGTCACGTGACCTGATTGCACCAATCAGAGAGCAGGGAGTGGAAGTGGACAGGAAATGGTGGCCATCTTGGTGCAAAACTGTGCTAGCAAGACACTTTTATTAACTACTACACGACCGGCTGATTGTTCGCACATGCAAGCAAACAAACGTAAACCAAGTATATTTCATATACAGGGTGAGTCCAAAATTGTACAATTGGATATTTTTCTCTACCTGTAATGGTTACAAAGTTACAAATTGCAAAATTCGAGGTCAAAGGACAAATTTGACACCAGCAAAGTTTAGCGGCTATCTAAACTTTATCCCCTATCTAACTTCCTATATGTTGCCACAACAAATTTGTAGTATCTCCACTTGTTTTGAAATTGTGTAGGACCGAAGGAAGTTACACAGATACATACAGACATTCTGCTTTATATGTATAGATTCATATTCAGATATTGCAAAATTTTATTAAAATAAAGAGGCCAAGCAATACCGGGGTTTCAGCTATTAACATATAAATTAACTAATCCATATTGTTACAAATTAATAAAAATGTATTCCATTCTTTGTTAGTTATTTTAAAATTCTATTATACACTGAGTTAGCAAAACTCATGGAATAGTTACTTAATATCTGGTCGGGCCACCTCTGGCCCTGTGGAGTGCAGCAATACGGCGTGGTAGTGAGTCTGCAAGTCCCTGGTACAGCTCTGGAGGCAGTTGACACCAGATAGTCTGCAGAGCCGAAGATAGTTGCTGCCCGTTCGTGGGCGGATGATCCAGTGCCCAAAGCCTGACTTCAACAGCAACCCAGATATGCTCGATGGGATTCATGTGAGGGCTCTGGGCTGGTCAGCTCAGTCATTGGACCTCTCCTGCATGCTCCTCGAACCATTCGCGGATGACATTGGAGCGATGTGGTGGAGCATTTTCATCTTGAAAGACTGTTATGTCGTCAGGGTGTTGAAATGTCAAAAACGGGTGCAGATGGTCTCCGATGAGTTGACGATATCGTGGACCATTCAACGTTTGGTCCAGGATAACCAGAGGGCCCATTCCAAACCAGGAAAATGCACCCCAGACCATCACTGACGCCCCACCACCCTGCACCACCACCTGTTGGCATGCAGGATCCATCGTTTCGTGAGGTCTGCGCCACACACGGTGCCTCCCATCAGCGTGGTACAGTTGATATCGTGACTCATATGACTTTACGCACACTGTTGCAGAGTCCAGCCAAGATGATTGGTGGCAAATGCATGCCGGAGTGTCTGATGACGCTGGGTAAGCATTGGCACCCGTGTAGGGCGACGGCTGCCAAACCCGAGGGCATGCAGATTCCGACGGATTGTCCACCGAGAGACGTTTCTAGTGCGGCCAGTATTGAACTGGTCTGTGATTTGCTACACTGTTGCGCTCCTGTCTCTCTGAATCATTCGTCCCAGGTGTCGCCGGTCACGATCATTCAGGGCAGCTGGACGCCCGGTATGCTGGACGCCCGGTATGCTGGACGCCCGGTATGCTGGACGCCCGGTATGGTGCCTGTTGTGGACTGTGATGCCTTCATCCAGCCATTCCCGATACACCCTAGAGACAGTTGAGCGGGGAAAGCCAAATTCCTGCACCACTGCTGAAATGGAACATCCCATGCATCGGGCACGTACTATCATACCCTGTTCAAAATACGTCAACTCGCGACGACGTGCCATTTCTGATTAATCACTTATCCAAGCTCTTCCCACAACGTCTAATGGTCCATTCCCAGAATCTGTTACCCCTGTGAATTCGTGAGCCATGCCCATCAATCAATGTGCTTGCTATCCCATGAGTTTTGCTAACTCAGTGTATACTGAATTAATACATGAAAATATTTACAATATTAGCATAGTGTCCATTGCAAACCATCGAAATGCAGGATTTACTAGTTAATAACAGTCCATAACCCATGTGAATACTTCTGAAGGAGAAGGTCTGCTCATGGTAAAGAAATTAAGGAAACTTTGAGGCATCCTTCCAAATCATGTAGCATTGCAGAAGAACAGAATAACATTAAGTCTATGCTTAATTTACAAACAGAACACTTTATATATAGACCCTGCTGCTTCATGTGTACACGAAAATTATGAATACTTTAAATAGCAAATACTGAAAGAAATAGGGTGTGCACTACCTGTTCCCCGTTTTTCGCATATAGAGGGCGAAGCATGGGCTTGATGTATGGAGATTCCAGTGGTACAGATGTATGTTTTAATGGATAGTTCATTTTATTTTAGAATACGCCCATAAATTTTTGCATCCCCCAGTGCCATTCCAGCTCAAAAAAAGATAAGGGGTTTTTAAAACTCCATATCTTTCATCGGGATATTAAGAGGGAAAAAAAGAGTGAATTATAAAAATTAGAACAGGAAAGCCTGTGAGTCCGATTGCCCGGATCTGCAGCCAACATTTTTCCGACTCCCATTATGATGTAACAAGCTAAATATACTTAAATAAATTGATTAATATAACTGCTTGATATTTCTGTAAGACGTAGCAGACATTTGTAACGAAACGAAAGCCATGGCCAAGAAAAAAGCTGGATAAAATTCCTGTATAGCATTCTTGGCTGACATCGATCAGCCCTGTCGCGTTTATGCTCAGAATTTATTATTGTAACATAATTCATTAATATGTAAATGATTTATCATATTATAAATATTATATTTTAAGAAATTTATGCAAGAAAAAAATCACGAAAATTCCGTGACGGTGTACATTGAATAGAGATATATGGCCCCTCGTTAGCTGAAGTTCATCATCACGGAACTTTCGTGATATTTTTCCCTACCTAAGTTTCTTAAGAAAAACTCAAGGTCAGCAAAGTAAAGGTTGCCTCAATTTGTTGCTTGCTTCTGATTGGTCTGAGTCATGACGTCAACCCCAGACCTCTGTTAAATGCTTTAAAACAGATGCATACAAATTTGCAAATTTGTATTATAATTATTTGAACTTAAATGTTTTAAAAATTTTGTAATTTTGTAATTATTTGTAAGTTTTGTAATTATTTGAACTTAAATGTTTTAAAAAATTTTTATTTTACTATATAGGTATTTTTTTTTAAATAAAATAAGAAATTTTAAAACCTTTTTACTTTGTACAAGTTTACACATATTTTCATTAACGACTTTTTTTATTGTTTACTTACTTTTCAAACCCGCTTATCCCTTAGGGTCGCGGGGGCAGCAGCCCTATGGAGAATCTCCTGCGATCGCGATCTTCCACCATCAGGTGCATGTCCTCCCTGGTAATATCCAAGCAACTCGAACCTAGATTTTTCATGTAGTCAAGCCACCTGGTTCTAGGCCAACCCCTTGGTCTCTTACCCACCAGGTTAGAAAATAACAACTGCCTAGGAAGACCAGTTTGCGGCATCTGTTTTTTTTATTGTTTTTCATTTGAATTTGAGTCTTGCACAATGTAATACTTAATAACAATATTTTTTAAATTAAACATTTTCTAAATTTTTACTCAGAAAAAGTGCATGTTTATATGCGTGTTTAATAACAAACTTTTTATTTTTATTTTAATTTCTTTTTTTTTTTACTTTGAAAATTCTATAGTTTTTCAAAGTTAATTTAGTTACAAATTTTTTTCATTTTCTTTTTTTGCACAATCACTTGTGGATGAATAGGAGTACCTTTTTTATTACTATTCAGCAGGGCATTTAAATGTTTAATTCGGATCACAGTTCGTAAACGGAAAAAACTTTTTATGATATCGAATTCAAATTTTGGAAACACATTTTGTGCTTGACTAACTAATTTTCTGACAATTCCAGTTTCCTTTTTAATATTTGCTTGAGAATGAAAATTTTCAAATGCATCATTTAATTGCTTGGCAACTGATTTCCACTCTTTGGATGGCTCGATTAACCCACCGTAAGAAAGTTGTTGTATCCAAGATTGTTTAACATATGTATGATCCGATGGGCTTATTTTAAGTGTGTGTTCCCAAATGAGGATGTTTTAGCAAATGTTTCTTTGCAACAGCTCCTGCCAAATTTAACGACCTATCCTCTTTCAATTCTTGAAGCTTTTTTTCTGAATATTCCAATTCTAAATTTTCTTCCAATTTCTGTGTGGTAGTGGCATCTGAATGAATATCATCTTCAAAGAAAATATTTTCAGTTGCATTTCCAATTTTCAGTCCAGCTTTTTTAAGCGTGGTTGGAACCAACAAAAAATCTTCATTCATAATCTCAAAGGTGTTTGAATTTTTTGTTAACGTTCCAGGAATTTTTCCTTAAAATGATCAATCTCTTCCTGTGAATAGCAGGAAGTGGTGTAGGATGGTATCCAATCCTCCACGAGCATGAATCTGACTAAAGAAATTCTCTAAGCAATAAGTTTAAATTTAAGTTTTCTTCCATCTCTAAGCAATCTTGATTCAAACGATGAGTTAATATGATCTGCTGATTATATAGTGCTCTTACCTGTGATTTGATTGACATAAGAATTCCTTTTTGAAATACTTGAATTGAATTTTTTCCTTTGCATATCATATGAGCAATAATATTGTAGATAATATTCAATACTTCATTTTGCTCTTCAATGTAAGTAGCATAAGCACATTTTGAAAAATTTGTGATGGATACAGAATTTGTAATGGATAGCAATTCATTAAATCGAACCGAGAATTAATTACATCAATAAATAATGAAAGTTCTTGTACTTGATCATTTTGATTTAATATGTATCGCATCAGTCCAGTAGCAGTTGTATGAGATAACTTGGCTGCTAATCTTACGTTCTGTCTCTGCATTCCTGTAGAAGTGATGTGATTTTCGGACAATTTAAAGCAAGGATGACATTCTGGAAGATTACCAATTTTCGGACAATTTAAAGCATCAGTAACCATCTTGATTAATTCAATGAGAGGTGTTATATCAATTGTTGCACCAGATTTCAAAATAAATCCTGTATCAAGCAACCAGTTTCGAAGCAGCTTCAACAAATGTGGTGCGTCGGGGAAAAAAAATATTTAAATCTGGTTTGCAGGGGTGTTGAATTGAAGTCAATTCAGGACCTACAATTCCTAACTGTTGTAAAAACCCCTATTTCCACAGCCTAGGTCACACACAAATGCCCTTATATAATATCCAATCTTGAAAAGTTCCTCTATTCAATATATTTTTTGACATGGTATGATCAAAATCTACATAAATTGGCTGCTTCCATTTACTGATAAGGCCTCTTGCAAAACAAACTTGCATTTGTGAATAAGGGTCAATAACTTCATCAAATTTTTCACATATAAATGTTTAACTTTCATCTCGTCAAATGAGATTACTACTACGCATTCCACATCTGATAAATTAGTAGCCGCCATCTTCATCACTTGTAACCAACTCTATTTATGTTTAAATTAGAAGCCCATTGTGACATCCGTCTCTTTCAAATAATTGAAACTTGTATTAAGTGTGAACCTTGTGGCTGGGAGACCAAGTATCGACACATCGAGGCTTCGATGTCAAATAAGAGTGCTTTGGCATATCGCCGATGGATGGAGCCACCGTCATCAACGCCAGGATCCAATCAGGAGGAAGAGCATTCGAGAATGCGGGACTGCCAATATAGGGGATATAAAAGGA
>JAHWFO010026423.1:239538-263565 GCA_023313115.1 Rhysida immarginata | reverse complement strand
AGAATGCGGGACTGCCAATATAGGGGATATAAAAGGAGAGGCTTTCGATTTCGGGACACTCGGGTTTTGGTTTCCATATCATGCAGTAGCATAGAAGACCTCCAGATTCCACAAATAGATGTCGCTCAGTGTTCTGCAAAATGTGAGTACCTCTTTCTTATTGTTATCTTCATCGCCGAGGTCTCGTATTTTCGCCGATGCAAGTGTTACCTTTACGAACGTTTAATCAGTGTAATTGCGGTGCTGGTCTCAAGAATGAATAAGTTCTTAGTGTTAATTCCCCTTTTCTAAATGTTTCGATAAATAACTAATTGTACATAAATCGCGTACAGCTTATTGTCATCTGCTCTAATATCAACTTTTACTTCATTTATTTGTCTTTCGCAAATAAACCATCCTAATTCAAACTGCATCTGCCTGAGGATTATTTTTCCTATTCTGCACTTGTAGAAGTTTTTTTCCCTTTTTATCTTTACTACTTAATAACGATAATTATTAGAATTACACACCATCTTTGTAGAGTTGAAATTCCAGGCAAAGAATAATTTAACTTAGTTCTCATACTGGGTGGTTATAATTAAACTTCCCCTATAAACAGCATCATACAGTGCATATGGGTGAAAGGAATGCAAGGAAATTTTATTTATGGGCAATACACGAGATATGCTCAAAATTTCTAAAAAAAATTTTTAGTCCCAAAATGTCCACTAGAGGGTGCCTTTTCGGAAAAACATGAAATTTAACACAATAAACGACCAAAACAGAATACAGAAACAATATTAACATTTGTTGACTAGTTTCTGATCATCTTGTCATCGAGCCACATTAAATAAAGGTAAGGGAGAAACAAAAACAGTTCAGTTTGCAGAAACAAGAACAGATTAGGACTAAATTGTACAAGAGGAGCAGTTGTTAATCATGTCCAGGACGATGTAGAGAAAGGTGCTCACGTGACCACCCTCATCCACCTGCATAATTTCAAATCGATGGACAATGTGTTCAACAACAGATCGTAACTGATCAGTTGTGAGGGTTCGCACATGAAGTTCTTTAAGTCATTCAATATCGCAACACCTCTACGATACGCCAGACATTTAAATAGCCCCATAACCAGAAATAGCACAGAGTTAGTTCTGGCGAACGTGGTGGCCATGGATTAGGAAAGGAGCGACTAATAACACATTCCTCTGTGAAGTGTTGGAGCAATAGCGCCTTCAAGGACCCATGGATATGTGGGGGCATGAAAATGGTCTATATAAGGACCTGCCTTTGCTGTAGTTGTGGCACAACAAACGTCTGCAGCATGTCATGGTACCGACGGCCCGTGATGGAACATGTGACAGGCCCACGTTCACCGATTTCCTCAAAGAAGAATGGCCCAAGGATGAATGTCGCTGTGAATCCAAATAGACAGCGACCTTTGGAAAATGTAGGGGAATTTCAGTGTGAATCCGTGGATTTTCCTTCACCCAAGTGCGGCAATTCTGTATGTTGACTGTACCATTGAGGTTGAAATGAGCCTTGTCGCTCCACAGAATATTCCAAGGCCAGGACAGATCAACAGTCATTCTGTTGAGAAAACTGACTGCGAATGACAGACATTGTGGCTTGTTCCAATCAAGCAGCTCCTGGGTATGGCGGATTTTGTACGGGAAGTAGTGCATCATGTTTCTGAGTACTTTTCAGATGGTGCTGTGAGAATAGCCTGTCTGTCGAGAAATGGCATGCACCCTACTGCCCCTAAACTCTGATGTCTGTGACTGTGCGTCAACAACTGCCTTGACGGCATCAACAAGTACCGGTGTGACACGTTTATGGCCTCTTCCAGGTTGAACTCCTAATTTCCCCACCTCTTCAAATCTCTTAATCATGGCCCGGATACCTTTAGTAGACATTGATCCATGCCGTAGGTTCTTTCTACGACGAAATTCACAAACTGCAGCAGAAGCATTCCCCTTGTTTTCGTAAAACAGCTTCACCAATAACGCACGTTCAACTAAAGAGACCATCATTACTACAGCCGGAAACATCGACTTAAACCTGACAACGTCTGCAAACGTTTTATACCCTAACCTATTTTGCATAAAGCATGCATGCATCTTCTTCCCATGCATGCAAATCTCGATATTTTTCTCCTACAACTGACAGCTTTTCCCAGTTGTGCATTTTATTACTCATAATTCTTATTCTAGATTGTTAATATTGTTTCTGTATTCCGTTTTGGTTGTTTATTGTGTTAAATTTCATGTTTTTTCCGAAAAGGCGCCCTGTGGTGGACATTTGGGAACTATAATTTTTTTTTCGAA
Source organism: Rhysida immarginata (assembly GCA_023313115.1). Classification (NCBI taxonomy): domain Eukaryota; kingdom Metazoa; phylum Arthropoda; class Chilopoda; order Scolopendromorpha; family Scolopendridae; genus Rhysida; species Rhysida immarginata. Next base: position 261,259 of record JAHWFO010026423.1, on the reverse strand, counting down.
ATTACATCAGTGCATCTTGTGTAGAGCCCATATACAAAATTTTGTTGCATTCCTTTCACCCGTTTGCGCTGTACGATGCCGTTTATAGAGGAAGCTTAATTATAACCACCCGGTATATGTATATGCATTTTTGCTTAAATAGCGGAGAATAAAAGCCACTGACATGCTTTCATCATCGGAAGTAAGGTACTTTTTCTTCCCAAGCAGATATTTTATTTGAGCTTTCGTGAATATTTTTCCAATATCTTTATAATGATTTAGCTCTATTGCAGTTGACTGCAATTGTCTCTTAGTCCTATGTAAATTAGTCCTAATATGTATTAAAAAAAAAAGTTCACTATGTAAATTAGTCCTAATACATACCATTTATTTGTGTATAATTTTTTGTAATACTACTACTGTCATGTAAGCTCACCAATCAGAATAATAGATCCAAACATAAATCAGATAATTTCTATGATTTGTGGGCACCGACCATAAAAAACAGTTTGTAGTCACACAAAGTTCCTGAAGATGAGATAACTCTCGAAACACGTAGAACACAATAAAAACGCTACCAATATTGCTATTACTAGATGAGTTGCTTAAGACAATTGTCTCTTGATGTTCAGAACGTCTTTTCTCAACTGGTGGCATTCTTCAAGTTTCAATTTCAACTGCTCTTCAAGTTTTTGAATTTTTTCAATCATTACTTTATTGCACAATTGAAGTGAGTTAATTTTATTCAATGCTTCATTGTGCATTTTTTCCCTTTAGTTATTATTCTCATCTGCTAAAGTATCATTACCACCAACTGAAATATTGGGATCATTTAAAGTATCCTCAGGAGAGGGTATCCTCAAAAAAGTTTACTTATTTGAGTTTTTTATTTTTTTTTATTTTTAAATGTACGTTTTTTATTTTTTATTTTAGCTTTTTAGTAATAAGTTATTGTATATTCTTATCCACATATTTAACCTAGTCTTGACTAGTTTTATATGTAATTTAGCTTATTGATTGTTTTTAATCTGTCATTGAAAGGATATTACAATTTTTGAAGCACCCTCTAACATTTCTTATAATATTTTGCAATATTTATACTACTTATTTTTTTTTTTTTAATTTCTTACCCCTTTTTTTGGAATGTTTAAAAGTTCTGCCTTTAAATCCCTCTCATAGTCTGCATCTGTAAAACGTTCTGAACAAATGTGGCATGCGTCCGTATTCCATTTTCCATCCCTATTACACTTTTGAATCCACTGCATTTTCAAAGACTCATCTTTGGGAAATCTATGATACTTGATCTGTACTTTACTTGGATCATTTTTAGTCGTTTTTAAACTATTGTTGCAAACAGCAACCGTATGTGTTCCAGGCATCGTGTAGTTTAAGCACATGGCACTGTATAGACCCGACATGGGTATAACATTGCATGATCTGAAGTAGGTCAGATTGACTAATCGGCTAATCCTTAGATTGAGGCAACCTTTACTGACCTTGGGAAAAACTACCAATTTCCCTTCACCGGAAGCCAGAAACATCTAAGCGATTATCTTGCCAGTACGCTGGCACCGCCTATTGTTGGCTTTACTGCCGACTGCTCCGTTGTTGCCTTCTACAATGCTGGGTTTCATCGTGGAAAAACAACAATGACAGCGTCTCTTGCACCACTTCCAATGCTAAAATGTGCCACTTGCTGGTGGCCAACATGATTGCGCTCACAACCCCTATGTCTTTTATATGATTATAGAATCACAGATGCCTTTGAAGCAAGTGAAAACTTGCTAGTTCATTAAAAAAAATTTGAATTTACATTTTATGATTGTTTTTATAGGAAAAATGCTTATCTTTCATTTATTTTCTCTTTTTATTTTAATGACGCATTTCAATTTTAATATGGGCCTGGGATTAGAGCACTTTTTTTAAAATGGTAGAAAAAGGTTTTGGAACTTTTTTTAACTGATTTAAATAGTGCAGGGGTTTCTATCAAGTTAGCTGTTAATTTCTAGATATGTTAACTGAGGGAAAAAGCAAGAATGAACAAATACTCTTCAAAATAACAAAAATAAAAAAACAAACATTGTTTCAGTTATTCAACGCACAAAAACAAGTATTTATTATATTATTACAGCATTATCATACAAAAAAAATTCTCCCTCAACGAAAACAAACATTGAGATTTCGTGCCATTCTGGGGCCAACATGAAAACTCGTCGTATATCGCGTAATGCGAGTTATCATGTGGTTTTTTCGGGAGATGGGTGACATATTTCTCGGCCCGATCCACGACAACGACAGGAGTTTCCCAAATTTACACAAACTAGTCCAAGAAACTTCGGTATTTCACAATATTTCACTGCTTTTAAAATCACCACAGATGCTAACTATCTATTTGCAATCAAACAAGTTTACAAAAATCATCTTTTCTTTTTCCCTCCCAACAAAGATCGAGAGCACGTGGTGGCAGATGAAATGCAGCCTGCCAAGCACTCACACACACACATCCAACCCAGAAAACAGGGAGCAGTGCTTGGCAGGCTATTTCGCCCAATACCTTTGGCAGAGAAAACACAAGAGATTACCTGACATTTTTGCTTTATGGAGAGCAATTATACAACGGCTAATGTAAGCATGGGCGATAAATCACTACCATCTGACCAAACCCGTAAGTTGTTCGTTTTGCGTTTTTCTATTATTTGCAGGCGGTAAATCACTATCAGCGGCAAATTACTCTTGGCGGTATATCACTGTTTCCAAGAGCACTCACATGTGCTAGAGACATACATACTCCCTGATTGTTGTATGCAGAGGGGTGCCAACAGTAATCGACTGAACTGTGGCAGTTCTAAATCGTTTTTCTATTATCTATGGACGGTAAATCACTGTTTCTGAGAGCACTCACACGCACTAGAGTTATACATACCCCCTGGTTGTTATAGACGATGATAATTTTTATTGACTCAGATGTAAATTATCATGTGGATTAGTGTTTTCAGTGTTCGTTTAATTAGTATGAAGGTTTGTGAGTTCGTTTCTTTACAGTTTCTTTCTTCATGAACCAGAACAAGCACAATGAGCAATAAACTTTATCCTGTAAGCAAAAGGGGAAGCACTTGCTGTGTTCCTGGATAGAGTTTAACTTCAGGAACAAATGCATTATCTACTATAAAAATGTACAGTTTTCCGAAAACGCCTGTTGAAAGACGTCAGCGGTGGGAGTCGGCCATTCATCGCGAAAACTGGTCAGCGACTAACAGCAGTCAAATACGCTCAACTCATTTCATAACAGGTAAAAGTTTGAATAATTTATGCTTATTTAGAAAATGCTTTATCATCAAATTATTATTGATTGAGAGAGATGATACGCGGATGTTGGTGTAGTAACAACTATGACTAATAACATATCAATTATAAAAATGCTTGTTCACCCCCTTTAACAAATTTTCCATCCACCCGCTAAGAAAATCATACTTCAATGAATTTATGAATTCGAATATTGAAAATTAAATACAATTTAATTCGAAACTGAAAAATTTTTTTACACACAAAAACACAAACACAGTGAGAGAGAGAGAGAGAGAGAGAGATACTTTTTTTCCCCCTTTAATAAACTGGTTCATTCCATTTTAAAAAGTAAAATTGAATTGGCTTCTCTCTAAGAAATTATGAATCCAATAAGATTGTGTATTCAAATGTTGAAAATAATTGAAAATAAACATAATACTCTAATTCTTGAAAAAATTATGATCCCTTGCACAAAAATCAGTATTGTCTTCAGTATTGTTATCCATTCAAAATAAATAATTAGTGAATTATTTATGATTCAAGTCATTATTGAGCAAGGCAATAACCTGATATGAGACTAAAATGACTGAGATATTGACTCTCAAAGTTTATATTGAGTCACTCATTTAGTATTTTGAAGAAAATAAATTATATGTTTGAGTTATTAAACTTTATAAAAATGTGTGCTAAAATTGCTGAAGCCATAACAACCAATATTCAGGTTACATAACATCCCCTTTTATCGCATGCTGTAAACCAGTATTCCATCAAAATGTCACATATTTGATTTTTGGAAATGTTTGCACAGATATCGACCTGAAGCACATCAATGATGGGTGCTTTCCTAAGGTTTCAGGCTCTCCTGGATAATAATGGGTGTCATTACAGATATCTTTCCTGTGTGATGCCATCTCGAGCACACTTTGTAGCCTGATGGGAGATGGATGTAGCTACAAAACCCAGACATATTTTATAATATAGAATCGTAATAAAATTGCTTCAGTGGAATTGCTTATTCATTATTCTCCTCCAGATTATGGTTCTTCTTTGTGTGATTGCTCATTTTCAACATGGAGACTATTACATAGGGAAAGCTTAATTAAAACTAGCCTGTATGTGTATTTAATGAGCCTATGAAATCGGTGAATATGAACTTTGGCATGTAATACTCTTGGAATTGGTTATATTATTGGCTATAGCTGTTTCTATTTAGAATTGTATTGCCACTAAATTAGTTCCCATTGTTATCGCTTTAAAACTTTACATGTACTGTAGAAATGAGTTGCTAATCTAGGATCGGTTATTATTTTCCCACTGATAATGTTTATGCATGCTAATGTAAGACTTCATTTCAGGGACACCGTCTACCGACGAAGTGCATCCTGATTATGTACCTACCGTGTTTGCACACAGGTCAACCAGGGATTCTTAAGAAAGCAAAATAAGCATGTTTGTCTGCATGTAATTTTTTTTGTACATTGCATTTATTACCGTGTAACAATGAATATAACTTTTTAACCTCAGTCTTAAATTTTTAGGCATGAACGCCACCAAAAAAGACGGAAAACGCTGCCAGCAGAAGAGCCCCAGCCCACAATTCAGAACCCTACAGCAACTTGAATATGGAGTCTGATTTGCAACAGGAGTCTGCCGAAATCAGGAATCTTGAGTGCTTTTCTGTTGACAAACATGATTCATGCACCCAGTCAGATCTCACATGCAAAAGCACTGATGAGCTTGAGCAGCGAATCGAATTTCTTGAAAAGAAAACCATATCTTCGTCCCCATTCTCACCTATGGTCATGAGGCTTGGGTAATGACCGAAAGAGTGCGATCACGGGTACAAGCAGCCGAAATGTAATTTCTGAGCGGTGTGGCGGGTGTTACCCTACTAGATAGAGTGCACAGCAGCACAATAAGGGAGTCTTTAGGTGTAGAGCCGCTACTTCTCCGCATTGAATGATTTCAGTTGCGCTTGTATGGCCACGTGATACGGATGCCGCAAACTGGACTTCCTAGGCAGTTGTTATTTTCCAAGCCGGTGGGTAAGAGACCAAGGGGTCGGCCTAGAAACCAGGTGGTTAGACTACATGGAGAATCTGGGTTCGAGTCGCTTGGATATTACCAGGGAGACATGCGGCTGATGGCGGAAGATCGCTATCGCTGGAGATTCTCCATAGGGCTGCTGCCCTCACGACCCTAACGGATAAACAGGTTTTGAAAAGTCAGTAAGTAAGTAAAAAAACCAAAAGACTTGATAAAGAACAAAATGATTTAGCTTATGAAAATGCTAATTTACGACAGCTGTTATCAAAACAGCAGATTGTCAATGCCATCACTTCAACCGATGCATCGATCCATTTTTTTTACAGGACTTCCTTCTGTTCAATTTGCAGTACAGCTAATTAGTTTACTTACATCTGCATCAACTGGATGGAAATGTTCAGTATCAGCTGCTCTTTCACCCCTTGAGCAGTTGATTCTAACACTTATGAAACTGCGTTTTGGGCTGTTGAATAAAGATTTGGCTGTTCGGTTTCATATATCTGAATCTCAGGTATCAAGAATTTTTCATGAATGGTTTGAACCTCCTAGTGGCCAACTTGAAATGTTTATTAGTTTGGCCATCCAGGCAAAAGATAAGAAGAAATAGACCTCCTGTCTTTAAAGACAGACTTTTCAAAAATGTTCGCTGCATAATTGACTATACAGAAATCCCCATAGAAAGACCTTAGAAAGACCAATTTTACTGTTCGAGGCCTAACTTATTCCAACTACAAATCCACAAACACTGTAAAATTTCTGGTTGGAATCACACATAATGGTTGTATTTCCTATTTGTCACATGCATGGGGTGGAAGAATCAGCGACAAAGAACTTACAAAAAGAAGTGGAATTTTAGATCTTTTACTACCTGGTGATGTAGTACTAGCTGATCGAGGTTTTAACGTAGTGGAATTGTTGGCTGTAAAAGAGTCAATTTGCTTATTCTATCTTCCACTCAAGGGAAAAATAAGTTGACAGGAAGTGAAGTGACGTATTCAAGAAAAATGGCTTCTGCTCGAATCCATGTTGAACGAGCTATAAGAAGGATTAAAAAATTCAGAATATTTAATTGCCCACCCATTACATTGCTTAAACGTTCAAATGACTTGGAATACAGCACTGTTGACAAAATGGCCATCGTGGCTAGTTGTTTATGCAACATTGAAGAATCTCTAGTGAAATGTCCAAACACAAATTATGAAATGAGATATATAAAATAGCAGTAATCTCAAATTATAAATTATGGAATTTATTTATACATTTTATTTTTATGTTGAGATCTTGCTTACATAATCATATGTCTAATTTACATGTCAGTATAGACTCCCTTTTGAATAAATATCTAATACATGTATTGAAAAAAATTAAATAAACAAAAAGTTTAGACATTTAAAATAACAACTATCAACATAGTAACTTTTGTAAGTCTAAGCTTCCATTAATAACAAACCTTAAACTACTACTAATAAATCCATTTAGATTTAATTGTTCCATGTTGCACTGTGAATAAATATTAGTGAAAAGTGGGTTCAAATTGCGATAACGTTAAATTTATTACTAATATGCATTTCGGTGTTTAAACCATCATCAAGTATGTTACAAGTTTTAAATTTGAGAAATTTATAAACTTGTAACATAATTGATGATGGTTTAAACACCGAAACTCATATTAGTAATAAATTTAACATTATTGCAATTTGAACCCAGTTTTCACTAATATTAATACAGTAGAACCTCTTTAATTCGAACCTCTTTAATACGATTTTTTTTTCTTCCCTTGGGAAAAAAATCCATTATTCAAAACCTCTTTAATTCGAATTCCCTTGCGATTCGAATTAAAGAGGTTCGACTGTACTACTAATAATCAAGTTTTCTAATTTTAACCTCTTAATAGATTGTAAAGTTCAAAATAAAATTAAAGATTCATCTTCACCCAGTTTGAAGAGAACATCAGTGGATGAAGTTGTTTATAATTTTATTTTTAACTTTACAATCTGTTTTGAGGGGAACTTTACAATATACATAAAAAGAAAACTTAATTTTCACACTGGGAACAAATCCCCCCGTTTCGCTGTGTTTGCTCTGGCCTAACCACATCATGTGAAAAGCCTTAGAGCATTTAGTACATGTAATAATTCTGCGAGATTTATTTTGCTTGCAACTGCATGTTGTTGCCACTGAATCATGTGCAGAGAGGAGTGAGTGAGAACACAATTCTGGTAACATGTGCTTTATGAAAAAGTTTTCTAGTCTTTTTTCAATTTTTAGCCAAAATTGTTTGTCAAAATTGACCCTTATTACACGGATATCTGCAACGGTGTAAGTGACGAAATACGCATGATTTATTCCCGTCACAGCCATCTGCCCTTGAACCTGGGTGTAGCATGGATGATTTTTTTTGAAGTCCGTGTTTTCATCTAATTGAAAGTTTTGAGGCCATGATCCTTTTGCAGACTGTACATTTAGAAGCTTTAATTTTTCTGGGCATTTTATTTCAATACTGCTGCATCACAGCAGTCACAAGTAAACGGTAACCGGACAATTCAGAACATGACAAATCAGAACATGACAATTCAGAACTGTCACAATTCAGAACAATGAGATATCAGAACATAGATAAAACAGGACAATGATTAATCAGAACTGTCACAATTAAGAACTATGACTAATCAGAACCTTGTCTAATAACATTATTTAAGGGGAGCTGAAGAGAGGATAGAAGAATCACCAAAGCATTAAATTATAGCATTTAATTATTTATTTTATTTATTTATTTATTTATTTATTTATCGAATCAAAACATCGACGTATTACAGTAAAATCCCGTTACAACGTACCTCACTTTAATGCAATGCATCAAAAGGAAAGGATACGTCATCACTTAAGCCATTTCATTGGTTGGTCAGTGTAGCATATATAAACCCAGAAATCACTACATGCTACTCAGTCGGGACCCATTTTGTTCGGCAATTAGATTGGAAAGCTTCACTTGACGGACGATTACGGTAAGATCATACCACCATGTGTTTGTGAACCTTAAGACTAAAAAACTCCTTCACCACAACAAAAAAACAAATTGAAATAATACAACCTTAGACTTAGGCTTATTCGAGTCCGACTTAAACTGCTGAATGATGAATGCAAGGCATTCGAAAAGCGTTTACAGGATTATCAGGTTGTATTATTTCAATTTGTTTTTTGTTGTGATGAAAGAGTTTTTAGTCTTAAGGTTCACTTATCTATTATCCACATAACTGTTATCGTTTCTATCACCATGTGTTTGTTTATTTTAATTTTAGTTTTAAGTAAATTTATTCTGAGGATATAAGAATCATTATTATATTATTATTTCATCCGCAGATCTTTTATCATGGAATTTTCAAAGACACAGAGAGGAAATCAAATTCTACTTTACCAAGGTTATGAATATACCAAGTATAGGGTAAACGGGAATGGAGTGATCACCTGGAGATGCAGAGTCTACTTTGCCACTAAATGCAGGGCATTTTTGAGGACACAGAGATAAAATATCATTGGAGAGGTCCCACAACACTGCCACGATTCTAATCCTCAAAAAGCACAGGTGAATATTCTTAAGAGTAGGATGAAGCAAGACATGAAGGCTGTTGGTGCAACTCCGAGGACAGTTATGGGAAATATTTTGTCAGAAGTTAATAGGGATGTTTTGGAACACTTTCCAAAACAGTCTTCACTCATGCGAAATCTTTTTAAACATAAAGGAAGTGTTCTTATTCCCAATCCGGCTACGACTAATTTTCCTATCCCCGAGAAATATGCTGATCTCATACTGTATGATACGGGGTCTGATGACCCAGATAGAATACTGGCAATTGGGAATGATGATCTGTTCTCAGAATTAAAGAAGGATGTCATTTTTGAAGACGGAACATTTGATAAAGCACCCAGCATGTTTTATCAGCTGTATACTTGGCATGCTAAAATTGGTAATTCTTATCCTCCATGTATTTATTTTCTTTTGCAAACAAAAAATATGGCTACATACAGCAGAATATTTACCACATTGCAGCAACTGGTAAATGATTCTGCAAAAGATTCTGCTTGACTTTGAAAAAGCATGTATGTCTGCTGCTGAAGTTGCTTTTCCACAAGCAGATGTGAAAGGGTGCTACTTTCATCTATGCCAGAGCGTTATTAGGAAGCGTGTTGGCTTAAAGGAAGCGTACGAGTCTGATATAAACGTGAAGTTGAAACTGAAGTCCCTACCTGCTCTCTCTTTTGTGCCAGTACTTGAAGTAAGAACTGTCTTTGACCAACTAGCTGCCACATTTCCGGATGAGCAACGCTACAATGAGGTTCTCACATATTTCTTCTTTATCTACATCGAAAGAGCTGCAGGAAGATCACCTCTATTCCCAGTAACAATTTGGAATCCTTTTGAGGCTGCTGCTGAAAGATGTCCTAAGACTAAAAATTGTTGTAAAGGTTTTCACAACACCTTAAATTCACTTTTTCATTGTAGCCACCCAAGCATTTGGAACCTATTTGAAGGATTAAAACGAGACTTAGCTTGCCAGCTAATATTATTAGCCAATGCCCAGACAGGTCGCCCAAAAGCCACAAAAAAGAAATACGAGACCCTGAGTATTAGAGTAGCAAGAATTGTGCAAAAATATCATGCTGAAGAAGACAAATTAAGATTTTTATGTCGAATGGCCAATCTGCAGTGATTACTTTTTTGTATTTTGTCATAGTCCATATTTTCATGATTAAATTCGTTTAATGATTAAATTCAAAGTATTTCACAATTAATACCATACATATGAATAAATTTACGTTCTGTTTCGTCACAGTTCTGAATTGTGACAGTTCTGATATGTCATTGTTCTGAATTGTGACAGTTCTGATATGTCATAGTTCTGATTAGTGATGTTCTGAATTGTCATGGAACCATCTCAACAGCAGACACGAAAAAATGGAGATGCAATAATACATTTCTTTTTTTTCTTTTTTTTTTCAATTGAAAAATGGAAGGATAAATTCTGCGACCCGGATAAATCTATTTTTCAATTGAAAAATCATTACCTATGCTTGGAGAGCATCTCCAGTTCATAATTATTATTATTTACTATACATTTTTTTAATAAAGAAAAGGTAAACCATGTCATCGCATCACTGTAAACATGTGGGTTATTTTTGAAAACTTATAAAACTTATTTAGGAGCAAGCCCAGATGGGTTGTTTACTTGGCATAGCCTAAATTTTCTGCCAAAATGCTATCAACACCTCTGCGACATGCTTGCACTCGATGGAACATACTGGCAGTGATTCGTCCTCTTCTATGTTGCCTCCATGAAGTGCTACCATGTTGAAGCCTTCTTTTTGATTCTCAAGAATGAATCTCATCTTGTGAAACTGTCCGTGCTGAAATGTGTGATGCACATTTGCAGTCAACATGCAGGTTGTCAACTGCACTACTCATAGTTGGTGGCAGGTTTGACGGAACTTGCTCATCAGCGGTGACTTCTGAACTGTCTCAGTCTTCTGAACTGAAGGAATCGTCACTAGATGTTTCATGTAACTTTAAAATCTCAGCATTCGGAGCAGTTTCCTTGAGATTGGAAAACGAAATTTGATAAATATAATGAAAACTATAAAGCTTTATATTAAATTCAGTGTTACATCATATATTTTCAGAATTTTGACAATATCTGTAAGGGCATACAGGTGCATATCATTGGTATGGATTTGTATTTAGCTCGGCTAGTCTTGGTTGTATAAAATCTGCATCAACAATCCGAGCAATAGTTTCTTCCTGTCAGGACATAAATTTTAATTTAACAATGAAGAACAAAACACAAATTATTAGATAATTACACTCATTACCTGTTTCTTTTTCCTTGCTTGCTGCCATTTGCACTGAAGTGAGGTGACTGAATGTCTGTTGACACTTTCCCGTATTGCCGCTTCGATGTAAAACATCATGGCAGCAGCATGACTGCATGCATCTCCTAAACTGAAAAATAATTTTTCAAAAAATTGAAGTTGCAATAATATTATCTTTACTATGTTTTTTTATAATCTTTAAGCTTTTTTATAAACATGACTGAACTTAAACATATTTTTTTAATAAATCTTTTATTAAAACAAAAATTATAGCTGTGTGGCAAGAATGAACTAACAACTATGATCTGGTTTAACAATACTTAGCTAATTATTGTTGAGCTAATTATTTACTTATGATTAATGATAATACTAAAAACCATATTGACAATATTATAAAATTCAAATAAACAATAACTGGTTACTAAATTAAATAAAGGAATCATTTTTTCCAAGAATTATAGTACTTATTTAAGTTATCAATTATTCTCAATATTTGAATAGACAAATTTAATGGAGTAATAATGTCGTAGCTGGTGGATGGTAAGAAAATTCAAATAAACTACTTTTAATTATTGAAAACAGGAAAGAAATTTCTACAGCCTGGACTCAAACAAGGAACCATCCGAGGTATTTTTTTTCCCGTTTTCATCGATAATTTAAACATCTGCGGTATGGCGTGTAATAAAATAAAAAGTCTCACCAGAACATTTGTGAGTTAGTTTGAATTAATAAAATTATTTTAAAGTCAATAAGCTCATGAAATATCTACCCAGCCATAGAAGTGCATGAACTGCTTCGACGGTGCCATCCGATTTTATTCTTCCCCATGGGTGATGAAGTTTGCCTCGTGTATGGCTAGCCTCGACGTCTGCAGTGACTACACATATGTGTACGGAATTCTCCCGATACACAGCGATATTTGACACTTTCTTGGAAGCAAAATAATTGTAGGCTTCCATGCTCTTATAACATTTAAACTGCTCTTTTGTATAAAAGCATGTACCGCCTACAAAATAATTCCAGATATCGCTATGCGTAACTTTGGGTAGCATGGAAAGATCCTTCGTAAATACCGTGGCTCGTAGATCAGCATTTAACGGATCAGGCAGGTATACACTGCCAACAGTTAATTTCTCTATATATCTCCTTCTTGCTTCTTCCATTCCTAATCTTTGTTATGCCTGATTTTGTATTATTAAGGTGAAAGTTTCGATAACTGTCTGCATCTCCAAGCTTATGTTAACTATAGTTAAACGACACTTCCGCTCAAAACCGAAAGTTTTATTCAGGCGCGACCTTGCACATGTGCGGTGCTTTGTTTTGGTTAGAAATATCATATATATTCAGGGGGGGTGCCAAAAGTACTCGGACTGAACTGTGGCAAGACTAATTCGTTTCTCTATCTGTGGGCGGTAAATCACTATTTTTGAAAGCGCTCACGCGCCCTAGAGACATACATACCCCCTGGTTGTTGCATACTCGGACTGAACTGTGGCAAGACTAATTCGTTTTTCTATTATCTCTTGGGCGGTAAATCACTGTTTCCGAGAGCGCTCACGTGCCCTAGAGACATATGTACCCCCTGGTTGTTGCATGCAGGGGGGTGCCAACAATACACAGACTAAACTGTGGCAAGACTAATTCGTTTTTCTATTAATTGTGGACGGTAAATCTGTTTCCGAGAGTGATCACGGGCCCTAGAGACAAACAAACACCCTGGTTGTTGCATGCAGGTGGGTACTGTAATGGGTTCGAACTTATCGGCGACCTCGTGGTGCTTACCGCTCAAAACCCTCCTAGCCTATGAACCTACGGATGAGAAAATAATGACAGGAGTAGTAATTAACAGACAATAAAGGAAACAAAAGGAAGAATTGTAACCCCAAAGCAGTAAGTCTACTTAGCTTGTATTACGAGCCTCTTTCTTCGTAATTCCCAGCTAGAAGTCTCCAGACGTGTTTTTAAAGATGTTCTTGGCCAAATCCAAACGAAGTGGAAAAGATTCGAAGAATAAATAAGCGATCACTTGCACAGCCTGGGATCTGACGTAAAAATAGCCGGGGCTTTATTTCATGAAAATCAAGACAAAAATAAATAGGATATAAGTTACACTCATTTTTGTGTGTTATATATATCAAAGTTTCTTATTCTGGATTCGATGTTATATATAGTTTGAGCTAGAAGCATAATGCAAACAGTCCGGACGTCGGTAAGACTTCTCTTCTTTTTTTTTCCAGGCAAGTCATGCACATTGTCCAATGCTTATATGGAATACATTTTCTTACAATATTTTGTTACTTTCTTCAACCATCTTTCTTTTCTTTAACTTGTTTTTCTAGTTCACCATCTCATGCTTTCTTCGGACATCACGGGAGAATCTTCGGCTTCATTTCTTCTCTTCTTCAAAATAGTCTTCACATGAGTCTGTTCTTTGCGTGTAGTGCTAAACCTTTTCTGCACAGAAAATTCTTATGTCGCCTCGGGCGTTCAGAAAAGAAAAAAAAATAATTATTAAATAAAAATAACACTTCAATTGAAAATCACCATAAATAAATAAACAAATATTTCAAAAGAATTAAAATTAGATCCAAGTTCTACTATCACAATCAGTTCTTGTTTCTTACACCTAATGTCTATCTTGACATGCAAAACGTATTTAGGTTTTCTTTTTAGCATTTTCGATTTAAACTAGAAATCGAGACATCGCACTTCTAGAACACTGCGACTCCAAACGCTGAACACGTTCCGGTAGCTTTCTGCCGGACGTCGCAATCGTGCTTGTTTAGGTCGTGCAGCAACAGAATTAAGATTAGATTGTTTGCACGAAACCATTTTTTTGTAATTATTATTTTTCCAAGGAAAATATGCAGAATATGGAGGAAATAAAAGAAGTATTAAATTGCGTTTTAACATAACCCGCTCGTCTGTGGAGAAATTGTTTTTTCCGTGAATTTGAAAGGATTGTTGATCTATTTCAGTGACGCATTGTAGCCATTTCGGCGATGGCTTCCCCAGGCAGATGTTACTAGAAGTTGACGTTATTATTTTTTATTTATCCCTTAGGTAAGTCTTATAACTCCTTCTCTTTACCTTATTTTTTTCTTAATTGTCTTTTTTCTTTATAATTACATTATTTTATAACAATGACAGACGAATTTTCGTTTATTTTATTTCTTTTACAACTATTCAGTTCATTCCTGTTAACAAGAGGGGCTTTCTGTCTCAAACTCACTCCAGCCAGGTAAGCGATTAATTTTTCAACAAATAGAAGCTTTTTTATCGTCTATATTTATTTCTTAAGGCACCTCTTTGGGTTTAATTCTTCTAAACATTGGTTTAAATTACACCTTTCCGTCTTTGCAGATTAGTTCCCATTTACCTATTTCTTGTTTAGATGAGGGTGACCAGAGTTCTTTTTAAAACAGATTATCTTTTTTTTTCTTTTTCAGAATTTGATGTTACAATCCATTTAACTGGTAAGAAGACTAAGGAAGAACCAAATGCGAACATGACAATATCAAAAGGGGTTTTTTCCAGTTTATTCTCCCTTTTTCGGTCTTAGTGCGTAAGGGGGGGGGGGGGAGAAGGAGAAGAAATAAGCTAATAATAACAAGAAGGGAGAAGTTCAAGAGTAGGCTGTATTGTTAGTGGGGACGTACGACGCCAAAGTATTCACTGATACGTCTCGAAAACTCTTCCGAGAATTGCACACTCGGAAATCCGGGGTTTCGTCCAGAGAAATGTGCGAGCTTCCTTTCCTCGTCTCGTCGAATTGTTTCAGCGTTCCATCCATATTATCAGGCTCACTTCTGTAAATAAAGGGTTCTAAAATTATCAATCGTTCTACAATAATAATTATGACCCACAAAAACTGCCCAGAACCAGATCGTAGTAGTTATTTGATCGAGCATTAGACTTTTCCTACGGGAGGGTAATCGTCCATTAGACAACGTTGCGTGCTCAACCATCTTGATCCTATCCCCAGTAGGCGTTCGATTCATGAGGTTCGCATGATCCCATAACGCGCGTATAATTCACTCTTCGGAAGACACGCCGATAAATACCTTTTTTTCTCATCTCGGTAGTGATTAATACACTCACAGCAATATGTGGTTAATATGACCCGCTTGTGAGAGTCCTATGATTCTTCCAATACGACTCATTTAAGAGAGTCATTGGACACAGGTATCAGTAAGAGTTGTTTGACCCGAATTTCCGAGTCGCCATTCTCGGGTCAATTGACTCGACTGTACAAAACTTAAGACTCATTAACGGAATGTTTACTATACGCGTATATACTTATTTACACATTTTTACGTACATATTTATATATTTTCTCAGCTACTTACACACTTACAGGTATATAGTCATATTTACACAAATTTAAACTTATATAGTCATATTTACATACGTGTATACACAATATACACAAGTTTACACACGGGTATATATCTATTCACACAAGTTTACACTTATTTACACAGGTTTACGAATATGTACAACTCTGTACAGCTTATTTACACACATTTATACATATATGTGCACAAATTTATACACGTGTATAGTCAATTTACGCATTTGTACATACGATATATACAAGTTTACACACGGATATACACCAATTCACACAGGTTTATATACGTCTATACACCTATTTACACAAGTTTACACTTTTGTATACATCTGTATAGCATATTTACACATTAATACATACAGGTACACAAATTTACACACGTGTATACACCAATTTACACAGGCTTACACACCTATTTACACAATTTTACACATGTGTATACTGATATTTACACAAGTTTATATTTGTATACCGACCTGTATTTGCATTTTATCATCTTTATAGTCAAAATTCGCCAGCAGAAGATAGAACTCCAAGCTTGTAGGCAGAAAAAAGGATTTTAATGATAAATCTGTTGCTAAATTCTAAAATACCGATCGCCGTATTCATAGAGAAACGACAGGTCTTGAACGGTAGACAACAATATGAAGAGAAACGATATCTTTTTAAAATTTTTAAACATCAATTTAAAAAAAAAAAGAAGTCCTTTATTGATTTAAGAATACATTCAATTTCTAATGTACAATGCAATAAATTCATCATCACCTCAACAGAACTGATTTGCACAAAAATCAAGGAATTATTTTTATTGTAACCATTACATCGTTCTCATTATAGATCTGCAAGATTCCTTTTCCATTTCTTTGGGTAGGCTAAATGGAAACTATCACGAGGAGCCTGAAGAGGAAGCCTCATATTTGTATCCTTGGCAATCTGAAATGCAGAAAAAAGTTACACTCCCTACAATAATGGAAACAGTGACATTTTATTTCTGTTAATATCATATTCGACCTCCGTGCTGAAATTAAGTCGCCCACCCTTCTTACTTTCTATAAGGCTCCGATACATAGCTTTCAGTGTATAGATCCATTCTTGCTGCGAGAAACTAGCCATGTTGTTAGCAGTCGATAATAATGAACGCTGTTCAGTGGAAATGCATTTCAGATCACAAAGGGTAAAAAAAAAATAATCGTAACAATAATGAATAAGAAAACGTTTTAGCAAATAAATTTGGAACGATTAAATAAGAATAATTTACGTTAGAAAAAAAGTGTAACTTACTTAGATTCCTGTTTTCGTTCAATTTTTCTTGAACTGGTAAAATTTGAAGGAGGAAGATGAACAACGTCGGAGAATGGCTTATTCAACGTTGGGTATTTGAGGGAGCCTATTCTCGCACTCAGAGTTGAAGAAACTATCTCTGCTGATAAATAGTCTCTAGGTAACTTGTCCCATCCATTGTCATATTAAAGAGTAGTATTAGTTCTAATAATTTTGTATTAATCTTCTTACTAACACGAACGGCGAAATCGTCCCTATCGCTATCCGCCATGTTTTCGTAACTTGATTTCGTATCGTTGCCGGAAATGATTCCCATTCCTATGACTTGGCTCGTAAAGCCGTGTTTAGCGCTGTTAGATGAGTCGGGGATTCGTAAACACTTGAAGATGGGTCGTACAACTTATCTACGAAGTACTGTATTCTTATAATCGAGTCAGAGAGCTATAACCTAATAAAATGAGTCCTATGATCTGGAAATTGCTGTGAGTGTAGGGGTGGCCACGCTCTCGCTGAAACTGCATTGAAAAGCGCGATCATTTTTTCTTGCCATGATCGACTTCCAAGCTTTTGCAATAAAACAAAAAAAACTCTACCTTCTGCTGTCGTCCACAGCAACCCGACTTGTTTATAGCAGGAACATCGTTGTAAAAACTTTAATTGATTTTTCTTGCTTTAGCCATCATTGTTAAAACCAATGCATTGTTTTATTTTAATGAGCTCGGGGGAACAATCTATTATAGACGTCATTCCGTATTGATAGTAATAAAAAAAAAGTATCTGTTAGATCTCTTAGCTCGTAAAAATATGTCGTTGAAAAAAAGCACGTAACTTTGGAGCTGTCGCAAAAAAAAAAGAAATTTTGGAGAAGTTGAAGAAAGGTTGTTCCCAAAAAGCCATACCTTCAGAGTACAACGTTGTACGTGCCACGATTTATGACATAAAGAAGAAAGAAAATCAGCTTCGTCAGTATGCGAGCCAAATGGACAACAGCTTGGAGAAACGAAAGATTATGAAAAAGCGTGAGAACAGTGATCAGCTGTTTACAGACTGTGCAGCAAAGAAGAAGATAGGATTCCTATCAGTGGCCCCATAATCAAGGAAAAATCATTATTGTTTAACATGTGTGATCTTGTTATGTAGCTAGCAGATTCATGGGACACTGTAGATAGCAGAGCATAACAGAAATTTTGAAAAAAATCACAGGCCTCCATTTCTAACTGTGATTAATTCAAATGAGAGTGACGAACCAGTGAATCCAGAAACACCAATGCCTAACTTTGAATTCATGGATATGTGTCACTTGCTCCCAGGAGGACAAGAATTCAAATAGAGGACGTTAATATGTGGTTGAATGAGGAAAATTGTGCTCAAAATTATTTAACAGATGAGGAAATCAACCAAAATCTATTGGAAGACACAGATGAAAGTGATGAAGATAAGGAAGAGGACATCACAGAGGAGAGAAGAAGGTATCTCACACAGCAGGTCCTGAAGCTGGCAACCTTTTCCTGCGCTACATAATGCAACAATCAGACACGTGCAGTACCGATGTAATGCGTGTAAAGCGACGACGACATAAAGCAAGCCAAAAACGTACGTTCTCTTTGAAACCGAAAAAAATATTTCACAAGTTTTGATTAAAGAAATTAAAGTTAAGAATTAAAGAAATATATGTATTCAGCTTGGAAATACTAAATTTTAGCGTTTGTTTGTTAAAATTCAGAGTTTAAATAAATATAAAGTTATAATACCGTTCGAATGAATTTATTTAATTCAAACTCTGTAATCCGGCACCCCTCTGTGCAAGGAATGGCCGGATTAGCGAGAGTCGAGTGTATCTGTGGACGGTAAATCTGTTTCCGAGAGCACTCACGCGCCCTAGAGACATACATACTCCCTGGTTGTTGCATGCAGGTGGATGCCAACAGTACTCGGACTGAACTGTGGCAAGACTAATTCGTTTTTCTATTATCTGTGGGCGGTAAATCTCTGTTTCCGAGGGGGCATTTTTTTTCTGTACTTGATTAGCAACAAATAAGTCTTGACCTTTCTTGACAGATCAGCAATGTTTTTCACTGTTTCAAAGCTCATTGAGAATAATGCCAAATAACTTTCTACTTCCTCCAGTGCCCATTTTTCAGAATGGTACAGGACTCAACATAGCAAGACATAATGGAAACTATCCATCAGTTTTTAAAAAGCAACATTTTGCAAATCACTTTGTTAAAAGAAAATCTATTATTTGTCGTACTAAATGAAATATCGTAGGACATAGAATTTCCATCAATGAAAAATGAAACAAGAAAAAGAATTTTTAATATGTGTAAGCACCTATCATCCCTCAGTGACGTATTTGAGGCATCATGAAAAGAGCTGTGACATAGTTCCTGTTATGGCAGAAACACAGCCATCTCGTATAGTGACAAAACGATATGAAGTTTTAGCCATAATGAACATCAATGAGAAGCAATATGAAACGGAATGGATCAAAGAGCAGTTCATTGATAAGAAAAAAATAATAATCCCAATTGTTAAAAATAGTGAAATTGTAAATTTGATATCTATAGAATCCCATTTCGAGTGTCCCTGGAAATTAAAAATAATTCGAAATAATAAAATATTTAGGCAAAGTTGACCCAACCGAACTGCGAGCGCTGCAGTGAAGCATATCTGGAAGATGCGATGTTCAAACGCATGAACAATACATTCACAGCAACTGTTTCATATGAAGTTGTCAAAAGAAATTTTACGTGCAAAATTAGGAATCTGTTACTACTTTTTTATAAAGGCCTTTTTTCGGGTTGGGCCGCCTCCACTCCACCTCCCCCAAAACGACCCCACGTTGAAGGGTGGGGGCCTGCAAGTGCAAAAACCCGACCCCCTCTCCCAAACCAAGACTAAAGGACTGCCTGCGCCAATTCATGACAAAACTCGCAATTTCAATGCTGAAACGTTTTTAAGTTTCATTAATCACATCACCTTCCAAGAACCCAATAGCTCAATTGGTAAAGACACTGGTCTCTGAAACAAGGCGTCCAACCATCTCAGGATCGACTCTCGGTGCCACAGAAAAACACTTAGAAAAATTAATAAAAAAAAACAACAATGGTAAGTACCTGTTAAGAGTCACAGACAGAGGGCATAAATCGGAGAGGCGCCGGGGAAGAGCGAGAGGAAAGAGAGACAGAAGGCCAACAGGTAAAAAAAAAAATTAAAATTAATAATAATTTTTTTTGACGCAATCCACGTCATTTTGTCACTTTTCAGACCCTCCCATACTTTTAGAATGAATCCCCCAAAACAACCAAGCCCCTGTTTTTCTCAATCCCCTTCAAAACTGTTAGAATCTTCTCTGCAGATGGCGTCACTGTACATTACACAAGCTAGTTGTTCAGGCGTGTCTGGTTTCCAGTGAAGGGAAAACCATAAAATCATGCAGTTTCTTAAAATATAATTTCGATAATGTGATAAATCATTTGCATATTAATTAGATATGTTACAATAATAAATTCACAGCATAAATGAGAACGGGGCTGCTCGTTGGACTTTTACCCAGCTTTTTTCTTGGCCATGGCTTTCGTTTTGTTACAAATGTCTGCTACGTCTTAAAGAAATATCAAGCAGTTATGTTAATCTATTTATTTAACTAAATAACTTATCCATGCTTGTTACATCATAATCGGAGTCGGAAAAACGTCAGCTGCGACTTGGGCAATCGGACTCACAAGCTTTCCTGTTCTAGTTTTTACAATCCACTCCATTTTCTTCTCAATATCCCGAGGAAAAATATGGAATTTTAAAACCTCCTTATCCTTTTTTGAATTAATCCCTTATCCTTTTAGTTCAGCAACCGTTGCGATTGTTAGACTGTCTTCATCCATGTTGTCATTACACACAAAAGAAAACGCCGAGAATATCGTCAAGAACTCCATTAAACAAACGCCATTGATAAACTTCGGGAAACTCGATACATCAAGCCGACGCTAGCACCAAGAATGAGAAGAAAAAGCACATGCACGCCCCATTGTTTTGTACTCTTTTTAATTTTAGAAGTGATTAAAATACTCCTCCATGTTCATGGTATTTGTTCCATCATTTTATTAATGTAAAATTAAATACAGCCGATATCATTTATAACGACTTCCAAGGGATCATGAAAAATTGGTCATTACATCCAGTTTTCGTTATAATCGATATTGCTCTTTATCTGGTTCTTATGCTTCATACCCGTGTCAAATTATAACTATTTGACTGGAAACTTGTTGGCTTTGAAGGCATTCTCAATTTTCTTGCGATATTTCTAAATCGTTGACACGGTAGAATGAGATATATTGAATTGTCAGCAAATGTCGGGGTTGATGACTCCACATCACCAGAAAACGGAATCAGAAAATCAAAATTCTGTCGGGGTTGATCAGAATTTTTTTGGTAAAAACGATCTGGTGGTGAGAACTTTTCCACATCAACAGAAATGCACATTAGAAATTAAAACCCAATCGCCATCTACAGTTAATTTACTGTTCTACTGCTCCAAATCCTTAACCTACAGCCATTGCTATGAGGTATCTCTTCTCAACTTCGAGGATTTTGGCTTTGAAATCCGACAAGCTCTTAATAAAATGCAATTTTTATAAAATATAATTCACAGTGATAAATGGGCATTTAATGGCAATTTATTTATCTCCCTATAATTATTAATATTATTTTTGCTAATTTTAGGTATTAAGAACGTGAATACCTAAAGTTTTTAATACCTAAGGAATAGTTAATTTTCATTCGTAATAAAATTTGTGCATGGTGCAAGCAGTATTTATGTTCTGTTTGATTATAAGAAAAATATAACATAAGTTATCTTTCTCTATACAGGGTGAATACAAAAGTCTGAACCCCCCTTTTATTTTTTGAACCGAA
>JAHWFO010026423.1:203542-233207 GCA_023313115.1 Rhysida immarginata | reverse complement strand
ATTTGATTTTTATTTTTCCTATAATTTATTTGGCATTTATATTTGGAAGTATGAAATTAAATAAAAATTATAAAAAAATTAAATTTTTTAATATTTTAAATTTTATTTTGAAGAAATCGTAACATTCTTAATTTTAACTATAAAATGACTTGTAAAGAACTATCTTTCAAGAAATGAATATTTATAATAAAAATAAGAATTTTTATAATAATAATGAATCTATTACCTTTTGACTACATGAATAGTTATAATAATAATTATAAATCCATTATTTAGAATAAAAAAAAAATCAAGGATGTTATCTGCAGCTCAAAACATTGATAGGGACCCTGACTAATTTTCACTAAAATTAAATCAGAAACAGAAGAACCTCCTTCATCTATTACATGAAATAAATTGCAATAGAGTCAAAATGAAGACAGCGAAGCGTTCAGAGCTAACTTCAGTTAACAGGAGAAGAGAATGCTTGAGGGGGGGAGGGACATTTACGCGCTGTGACCGATATACAGATCTAGTAAATTTGAAGGAAATGTAGCTTTTCTTGACTTGCAGATGATCGGCGCCGTTAACAATATTCATTCTATCCCATATTTGCTGCTCGAAACTAAGATAAACTTGTTTAAATCGTTCCATTTCACCACTACGCCATGGGAATCCGCCATGTTGCTTGTTTCGATATTTGAGTTAGTTTAGCATCTGATTCTGTTGGTAGATGGCGGTACAGCTTGCCACTTCCTTTGTAGTGAACGGAAGGCGTACAAGGTTGCACTGTACGTAGCCACTGCGAAAAGGCAAACTGTTGTCCGTGATTCAATAATACACGGATAATCTATCGTAAAACATTTTTTAAAAGTGGAATGATATTTCCTATCAGCCATCATGTAATTAAGTCCGTGGAACAATAGAATAATTCTTGCTCTTGTTACAAATCAACTTGCGACGTGGTGCAAAAAAAGTTAACGCACTGAATTTCACAGAGCACGTGCTGTCGAAAGAAACGCCAATTTGGAAAACTTGAAACACGTACTTCCGGTGATCGTCAAGTGCACTCCTTCAGGAAGTGTCTACAGCGCCAGCGATCATTAGCGTAGAAAAAAGTAAACGTCACATTAACAGTCGAAAGTAAGATCAAGAATTTCAAACATTTCTCCTCGTTATTTTTTACTTTACAGTAAGAATAAATTATTCATAATGGAGTCCGGCAATTTTAATTCAAAATCCGGAACCCCAGATAATGTAATAAAATCCGGTATTACCGGCCTAAACCCGGAGAGTTGGCAAGTCTGTGCAAGTGATTTTTCAACATATTACTTTCTTATACATAGTACTGTATAAGGAAGTATTGTAATCACAAAAATTCAAACCATGAGGAAGGCCACTGTCTACTTCAGATTTCAAAAAAATAAAAATTATTGATAAAAAATCGATATTCATGGTTATGGCAGGGCATATTAATGAGAAATATCTCATGACAAACAATGCAAGACAAAGTTTGTGCAAAAATAGGTATCAACAATGGTGTCAACACGCAATTCACAAACACTCTGCACGGAACAACAATATATATCTCATGACCAACAATGCAGATAAAGGTTTGAGCAACAATAGGTATTAACAAAGGTGTCGACACGCAATGCACTAACACTATGCACGGATCAACAATATAGGTCTCATAACAAACAATGCAAGGCAAAGTTTGTGCAATATAGAATTCAATGCATAGAATTCCTGTTATTCAGGCTTAGAAAAGAGAATTCTTAGTACTTAACAATTTCTTGAAAATCTTTAAAAATGATCAGTAACTGGAGATAATGGAGAGTTAGCAGACTATTGAGAAAGAGTGGAAAGACGAGAGATAGAGAAATCCTTTAGTGCTATATTAAGCAAATGGCATTTAGAAGAATCGGCGACTGCTAGACTACACAAAGAGATGAATGGCCAAGTTTTGTAAAAACATCATGGCAGAAACATCGAAAGTAAGATGACTAAGTAATTAAAATTATTTCGGAAAGGCATGCATGGAGAGGTCCATCCATTGTGAGCATTTAAAAATTTTTTTCCGAGTTTTCATTATGTATTTTTATTGTATTAATTCTAAGCGTTTTCATGTGTTTATTTTTAAGATATTGCAAAATGTAATCATAAAAACAGTCCGAGCGATGCGCGGGGTTATCACCTAGCTTATCAGATCCAAACATTTCATAAAAATGCATTTTGATTATATTCTGTTGGAATTATATTTTGGAAACTGAGATGTTGATAATGCGATGACTGAACGTTCGTTTCCAAGAATTATTAATAATGTGCATAAAATGAGGATGCAATGACAGAACATTAATAAAGCAACGTCTATTGATGATGCAAAGGAGTCACGCATGTCTCCCTTGAGTTGCATATCAAACGTCCAGACGACTGGCAAAAAGTCATGTGCCTGGAAAGGAAAGAGAGAGAACGAGTATTGGTCAGAGAAATTCTGCAACTAAAATAGAAAAAGCTATACAGGCATTTCAAACATCTGAGCAACGGGAGTTTCGAATAGAGCAAGAGCTTCTACGTCAAGAGCAAAAAAAAAAAACTTTTGTCCCGGTATATCACCTAGAATTCCTGTTTTTCGTATTTTTCGTAGAATGAATAGTCCCTTTGCTCTGTGTTGTATTGATTGAGTTATTATTTAACCAATTGGGAGTTATAATTTAATTTTTTGAGATTGTTCTATTTAACTACAAGTGTAATTATCCCGGGCAATGCCGGGTACCTCTTCTGGTCTTTCTTCAATCTATATATATAAAGAAGGATGCTTGTTTGTTTGTGGGTTTGTTTGTTTGTTTGTTTTTTATACAAATCTACAGTTTTATTGCGATCTTGATAAAATTTCGCATACATGACCTTCAAAGCATGAGGAAGGTCACTGTCTACCTCAGATTTCGAAAAAATAATAATTATTAATAAAAAAATCGATATTCATGGTTATGGCAGGGCATATTAATGAGAAATATCTCATGACCAACAATGCAAGGCAAAGTTTGTGCAATATAGAATTCAATGCATAGAATTCCTGTTATTCAGGCTTTTCTTAGAAAAGAGAATTCTTAGTACCTAACAATTTCTTGAAAATCTTTTAAAATGATCAGTAACTGGAGGTAATGAGTTAGCAGACAATTGAAAAACAGTGAAAGACGATAGAGGAAGAACTCCTTTAGCTCTGTGCTCTATTGAGCAAATGGTAAGCAAGTAAATAGAAGAATCGGCGACCGCTTGACTACAGAAAGTGATAAATGCCGAAAGAAGAAAGGAAATTCTAACAACATCAAGTGTAATCTCAAGTAAGATTACGTGAGTAAAAATTATTTAGACTAGAAGGCATCCTTGGAGAGGTTCATCTGTGACACGCCCCCACTTCATTAGTATGCACGATCCTATATCCCCCTTGGCTATAGTCTCGGTGGGGCGCGCGTCAACTCAGTTCGGAACTGATTTAGAGGAGTGGAAAATAATGACACAGGCTACACAAATTAATCGACCAAATTTAAAGAACAGTAATTATTTATTCATTAATCTTATCAGCTCGACATCAAAACTGATAAACATAGAACAAATACTACATGTTAGATACGACAGTTTGTACCACTCTTAGCTATGGTCTGGTCAACTGAATAACCTACAGCAATCGCGATTCATTAAAGGGGCCCCTTAGCCATTGCGCTATTGCTGCCTAGACGCCATCTGGCGTGCGGCACACATGTTGTCCCTCACAACAACTTATAAAAACGGACATGATCAGTATTTATTAAGCAAGTCTACGCTCAGCTGACACATCGGTCTGAGTAAATAATTTACTATTAGTGTGTGCTTAAGCATCTACAAACCGAGTCTGCCACGGGCAATCATTTTCATAGTGGTTATGGCGTAACGCCGGAGAGCGTCACGTGATCCTTTTAGGACTCGTCAATTCGATGAGCGTCACGTGATCCTTTTAGGACTCGTCACTTCGATGAGCGACTCAGGGAGAACCACGGAAACCCCGCCGACGATTCCCGTGCAGTTAGCTACCGTATTTTGTAAGAGTGCTAGACGGACGCTTATCGCAGGAACTACCCTTGTCTCATATTAAGGAGAAAATAAGCAAGGGATCCTGAGCGCCGACACACACACCACAAATTACTCTCGCTACCCAGCTCGATGGTCCTCTGCTTGAAAACTTATCTTGCAACTAATTTTACTGCTATAACTCAGGTAAAATTGCTATAGATCTCAATAGTTACATTAACATGAACTAACCTTCTATATATACAGGGTGATTTACATTGAATGTAAAATACTTAAAGGGGGTATTATAGAGTTTAAGATAAACACAAAACGTCCTATGAACATGGGTTCAAATATGAACGATAACTGAGATATGAACAGAAATAAAAATGCCGCCACCAAGATCAACAAGTTAATAACTCAGGTTCTGTAAAGCCTAGATTAATGCAATTTGGGGGAATAACAAGGTACATAAGACTGTGTATACCGTTAAAATTTGATTGAATTCCAACGAGAAGTTTCCGAGTTACACAGTCAAAATTGTGACAAGTGCTAGTTAGTACTCACAAGTGAACACGTACGTATTATGATGTTGAATGAGTAACTTGGAAACTTCTTGTTATAATTAGATCAAATTTTAAAGGTATACACAGGCTTATGTACTCTGTTATTCCTCCAAATTTCATTAATCTAGGCTTTACAGGATCTGAGTTATTATAACTTGTTGATCTTGGTGGCGGCATTTTTATTTCTGTTCATATCTCAGTTATCGTTCATATTTGTACCCATGTTCATAGGACGTTTTGTGTTTATCTTAACCTCTATAATACCCCCTTTAAGTATATTACATTCGATGTAAATCACCCTGTATATTCTATTTTTGTTTCTCTTTACACAACAGTGTCATATTCAAGAAAACAAGATACAATACACTGATGTCGCCTACCAGCGCAACACTCTATATACGCAGTTCGTCAGTCTCAACGCATAACTAATAGAATGTATATCCGTGGCCTCTGTGTCCTCTCAGTCAGAGTAAAAAAAATAAGATAAAATTCACTCTCCACCGCGGTCATCAGCTATGGAATCTCACCAACTTGGAATACTTGTTTAAGATCCATACTTGCCCTCATTATTGACTTTCCATTGAACCGCTCACAACTCGTCACCCATCGAACATCTTCACGCGATCATTCTATTCCGCATCTGAAATTCTTAAAAAAACTCGTCTAAAATATGGATTGGTAACAGACAAAAAGATACAGTACTTATTCTCTGTAGCTAAAACACTATTAATTGACTTATTTTTGAAGATTATGGTGAACGCATCGCAAGAAGCAGTATCTCGTTTTTCAGCGCCATCATAACAACAGAACATCGTTTTCCGACATAACTTTTCTACGTCCGTCCCTGACGAACTTTTTATATCCAAAAAAAAAAACTCGAAATTTCTGTTTACAAACAAGCAACACGTAGTTAACAATTGAGGGATGCCTAGGAACTCATCTTCCTAGAATTTCTAGCTCCCAACAATGCTACGAATCAACAAAAGGCCTCCTGTTGCGTTTCGCTGTTGACGCAGCCAGATTGGAATTAATATTAAAAACCAAACAATTTTCCACATACAACGAAAATAATATTCCATTAAAGAAAATATATTTACTACCAAAAATATACAATATAAACACGATATCGAGCTGATATTTAATTATTTATACTAATCAAACGAATTATTGCTTAATTCCCCAAAAAATAAAAATCTATTACCGATTAAAAATATTTCAATAATTTATTTCCCTATATTCCCATAATTAAATTACACAGACAACACGTGACTTGTCACACATCCATTGTGAGCCTTTAAAAAATTTTTTTCGGTAAATCAAGTCCTGGTATATCACCTAGAATGGATTTTTTCAGTGAAGAGGTAAATTCTTGTCTTTCGGATTTTTCTTAGAATGGATAGTCCCTTCGCTCTATATTGTAGTGATTGAGTTATTATTTAACCAATTTGGAGGTTTAATTTAGCTTTTGGAGGTTGTTCTGTTTACCTACAAGCGTAATTATCCCAAGCAATGCCGGGTCCTCTGCTAGTCTTCTATCTATCTACATATATAAAGACGGATGTTTGTTTGTTTTTTTATACAAATTTACAGTTTTATTCCTATGTTGATAAAATTTTGCATACTTGACCTTCAAAGCATGAGGAAGGTCACTGTCTACCTCAGATTTCGAAGAAAATAATAAGTATTGATAAATAAATCGATATTCATGGTTATGGCAAGGCATATTAATGATAAATATCTCATGGCCAACAAGTCAAGGAAAAGTTTGTGTAACAATAGGTATCAACAATGGTATCAACATATAATTCACAAACACTCTGCACGGATCAACAATATATATCTTATGACCAACAATGCAAGGAAAAGTTTGTGCAACAACAGGTATCAACAATGGTGTCAACACGCAATTCACACTACGCTCGGACCAGCAACAGATATCTCAATACCAACAATGCAAGGCAAAGTTTGTGCAACAATAGGCCCGTCGTGTTCGCAACAACAATGGTCTGAATGCGCAATTCACCAATAACAATGAGCACAAAATTATTCACATAATTATAACAATGAACATAAAATGATGATGCAATGATAGAAAGTTCTTTTCAAAGCATTATAACAATGACCATAAAATGATGATGCAATGACAGAACATTCGTTTCCAAGAATTATTAACAATGAACAGGAAATGGATATAATAGGCGATATAGAGAGGGCAGTCTCTGTCGATGAGGCAAAGGAGGTACACGTCTCTTCCTTCAGCTAACTAACAAGCGTAATTATTCCGGGCAACGCCAGGTCCTCTGCTAGTTCTATATATATAAAGAAGGATGTTTGTGGGATTGTGGGTTTGTTTTTTATACATATCTACAGTTTTATTCCTATCTTGATGAAATTTTGCCTACTTAACCTTCAAAGCATGAGGAAGGTTACTGTCTACCTCAGATTTCAGAAAAATAATAACAATAGATAAAAAATCGATATTCATGGTTATGGCAAGGCATATTAATGAGAAATATCTCATGACCAACAATGCAAGGCAAAGTATGTGCAACAATAGATATCAACAATTGTGTCAACACGCAATGCACCAACACTAGGCAGGGATCAACAATATATTTCCCATGACCAACAATGAAAGGCAAAGTTTGTGCAATATAGATAAATTTCAATTTGTAACAATGAATAGAATTCCTGTTATTCAGGGTTTTCTTAGACAAGAGAGTTCTTAATACTTAACAATTTCTTGAAAAACTTTAAAAATGATCAGCAACTGGAAATAATGGAGAGTTAGTAGAGAATTGAGAAAGAGTAGAAAGACGACAGAGGAAGCCTTCTTTAGCTACGTGCTGTATTGAGCAAATGGTAAGCATGTCAATAGAAGAATCGGCGATCGCTAAACTACAAAAAGAGATGAATGGCCAAGTTTTGATTCAAAACATCGAGAGAAGAAAGGGAATTGCAACAATATCAAGTATACATCTAAAGTAAGATTACGTGAGTAAAAAATTATTTAGACTAGCAGTGGCATCCTTGGAGAGGTCCATCCATTGTGAGCCTTAAAAAAAATTTTTTCAAATTTTCATTAGGAATTTTTACTGTATTAATTCTAGGCGTTTTCATGTGTTTATTTTTTAAGATATTGCAAAATTTAATCCAAAAAAAAGTGCGAGCCACACCAGGGTTATCACCAAGCTTATTTGGTAGCACAGTAGGTTTAAACATTTCCTAAAAATACATTTTGACTATATTCTGCGGGAAAGTGTTTATTTTGGAAACTGAGATACTGATAATGCGATGACTGAACGTTTGTTTCCAAGAATTATTGATATTGCGCATTAAGTGAAGATGCAGTGACAGAACATTAATAAGGCAGCGTCGATTGAGTCAAGCCTGTCTCCCTTGAGCTCCTTATCAAACGTCCAGACGACTGGCAAAAATTTATGTGTCTGGAAAGGAAAGAGAAAGAACGAATATTGATCAGAGAAACTCTCTAACTAAACATCTGGACAACGGGAGTTTCGAATAGATCATGAGGGTATAAGAGCTTTGACGTCAAGGGCAAGAAAAACTTGAGTCTAAAGTATCTGGTGATGCTCCGCAGTGGTGAGGCAAGTCAAGAAGAGTTTAGATAAAGTCCCTGTATATCACCTAGACTTCCTGTTTTTCGTATTTTTAGAATGGATAATCCCTTTGCTCTGTTTTGTATTGAGTTATTATTTAACCAATTGGGAGTTATAATTTTATTTTTTGAGATTGTTCTCTTTACTTATAAGTGTAATTATCCCAGGCAACTCTGTTAGTATTTTATATACGACATCTATATATATAAAGAAGGATGTTTGTTTGTCTGTTTTTTATGCAATTCTACAGTTTTATTCCGATCTTGATGAAATTTTGCATACTTGACTTTCAAACCATGAGGTAAGTCACTGTCTAAATCAGATTTCGAAAAAATAATAATTATTGATAAAAAAAAAATCGATATTCATGCTTATATCTATCTATATATATAACTAGCTGATCTACCTGGCGTTGCCTGGGATAATTATAGTTATAGGTCAGCAGAACAACCTCAAGAAGGATGTTGATTTGCTTCAGTTAAACACATGTAATTGTTTCGGGTATATAAAAAAGACTGTTATGGTTTCTATTGCCTGGATTCGCCAGCCGAGGTTCGAATGCGCTCTCCAGACAATTTTATTTATATCCCAGCTTTTACTCCATAGCTGGACGGTACACTATGTTTTTTGTTTTTCCGTCCGGGGCGTAAACAAACAAATTATCTGGGGTGCCGACTCTTGAGCAAGCTACATATAATTGCCCGTGTGAAAAACATGGTGTTTCCAAGATAATGCCTGCCACACTAAGCGATTGCCCCTGGGCCTTGTTGATACCCATAGCGAATGAAAGCCATTTGGGAAACTGCAATCGCTTGTAATGGAAGGGCATATTTGTATGACTGCGTATTAGTGGAATGCGAGGAATGAATACGTCTTCACCTGCGGCATTTCCCGTGATGATTGTGGCCTCTATTACGTTTGGCAATAGATTCTTCACGATTAGTCTTGTTCCATTGCACGGCCTTGGTGGGTCGAGGTTACGTAATAGCATGATAGGGGATCCTTTTTTTAAAGTGAGCTTATGTGGGGGCATTCCTGGGGGTTTAAGGGAATTTAAAAATTCTGTAGGGTAATGCACAGCTTGCTCCATGTCCATTACTGTATCAATAGATGAAAAGATGGCAGAGTTGCCGGGGAGCATTTCCTGAATAAGATCGTTAACATATTTAACGCTGTCGTTTTTTGGAGCTAAAATGGCCCTTTCGCACAACCATCGATGTGGTTTGTCATTTTCTTGTATATCTGGAAACACTTTAGTTATCAGCTCATCGAGTGAAGAGACCATATTGCAGAAATTCGAGGGAAACGAAATTAGATCGGTAGTGGGGTCGACAGGAACTTCTCCATTGGCGATTAACAGCAAATGCTGTGAAAACTGTTCTGCACTTGTTTCTCCTCGTAAATGAACCCTCATATTCGTCTTGAGATCCATTTTGCGCACATGCCTCCATAAGGTCGAGGACTTGAGACAAGCGTGAAGTTCATCGGCTGGCATAGAGCGTGGAATCACAGGCAGGGTTTGTCTAAAATCTCCTGCCAGGAGGACAACAGTACCGCCCATCAGCCGCCCATTTCCCCATATGTCTTGCAAAGTGCGATCAAGCGCTTCTAGTGCCTTTTTGTGGGCCATGGTGCATTCGTCCCAAACGATTAGTTTGCAATGCTTGAGCACTTGTGCCTGACTGGAGCCGTTGCTTATATTCCAAATGGGCCGTTCTGAAAGCTGCAGATTCAATGGTAGCTTCAGAGCTGAATGCACTGTTTGACCACCAACTAACAGTGTAGATGCTATCCCAGAAGATGCTATAGCCAAAGCAATTTCATTTCTTTGGCGAATCTCAGACAGCAAAATATTTATCAGAAATGTTTTTCCAGCTCCCCCAGGTGCATCAAGGAAACAAATGCCACCATTTCTGTCCTGAATGAGACTTAAAACAGCGTCATAGGCTTGCCTCTTTGAAACAGCATCTATTTTTTTTCAAGAAAAAGCTGGAGAGCATTAATGTCATAGTTCCTTTCCTTCCAAAAATCAGATATAGGGCCTCTTGACCATTTCGATTCGGTGCCTCTAGCCCAAGCTGCAAGAGAGTTTTGCCGTTAATAGAGATACATTTGTCCTCAAGAAATATAAGCGCTTGTTTTATTATTCCCGCTGTATAACCTGAGTTAATGATAGGGTTAGCTCTTTGCGCCTCTCTGAGAATGTCTTCACTTAAATTTTCTTTATATGTAACCCAAAGGCGCTGTGAATTTGATGGAGCACACGTCGTGATTATAATGGCAAAAAGACTCCTGACTTGCTTTGGGAAACACGTGGCAGATGCCTCTGCCAATGTTGTGTCCCAGTGTTGATCGTTTTCAAGCAATCCGTGTTTCTGACATGAATCTCTATAGCTTTCACACACTTGTCCCTCGAAGGTTTTAAGATCATTAAATGATGTCGGTCCTCGCACAACGTGAAGCAATATTCTCAGGTAGTAGCACTCAGCATTGCTAAGATGAACAGTGTAGACACGGCCAAAGGCGTCAGTTGCGCATATGTCGGTTTGGCCTGGAACTTGGGCTCCCTTCTTCCTCCTGCAGAAAATTTTGCGTTGCGCGTTCCAGATGTAGTATTTTGGTACATCGACATAGAGTAATGTCTTTGCAAATGGATCTTGCTGGCACAACTGGAAAAACGCTGTTAATGTTGTGTTTGGAGGCATTTCCACTCTCTCATGAGCATTCTTTTCCGTAAAGTATACTCTCTGTCCGTTCTCTAAGTGAACGCTTAAGTGGACAACCGTTGGGTATCGTTCGTGGATTTGAAAATTTAAGAGCCGCCAAATAGCCTCATTACTGCTAATATATCTCCCTAATTGGTACTGAGTCACTTCATCCACCGCATTTTCATTGGCTAGCCCAAAACGGCCATGTCACTGCCTTTAGTGACGTATTTGCAAATGTACTTAATTGATTTAACAGAGTGGCAGTACTCGACATTGATATGTGCTTGAAACATTTTTGTAAGAAGAGGGGAATAAGGCACAACCCACCTGCTATCAATTTCGATATCTGTTTTGGTTGTTAACCTTAACTGCAACATTCGCTGTGAAGCCCCCATTTTCAGGTTTTCGTCTTCTGTATAAAGGGTAACCATCGTTGGCTGATGAATGAACTGTCTCATCAATGAACTGTCGTGGATAGTTCTTAGTACATTTGCCATCTTTCATGCATGGTGCGTTATGGTTTAAAAGTCCGCACGGCCCATGGATCATGTTCTTTGACACTACTTCGAATAACAGTGGATCCTGTTGAAGATCTGGCAGCTGAGCAGAAATTATGTCATCTATTTCAGTCGGTCGGATTTTTTCTTTAAGCCATACCAACATGTGTGCATGTGGAAGACCTCGCTTTTGCCATTCGACCGAATACATCCATTTGATTAGTTTTTGCTTAAATACTCTAGCTGTTAATTCATGACGATCAATCGGTGATTGACCTTCCAAAAGCTCAGCTGTAATCTCTGTCCACTTAGGGTTGCACGTAATGGTTACAAAAAGATTCGGACGGCCATGATTGCGGACATAGGACATAGCGTCTTGAGCATATTCGTGCATGTGTCTCGGACTGCCAGTGAACGTGGCCGGTAATATTACCATCCTTCCTATGTCAACGACATTTCAGTCATTAGCCACAGCATCCCGTAGATGAATATAATCATCAACACG
Organism: Rhysida immarginata; assembly: GCA_023313115.1. Lineage (NCBI taxonomy): Eukaryota > Metazoa > Arthropoda > Chilopoda > Scolopendromorpha > Scolopendridae > Rhysida > Rhysida immarginata. The sequence continues at coordinate 221,285 of JAHWFO010026423.1, read as the reverse complement.
CAGTTTTTTCTGATTTAACCTAATATAAAGAAGCCGTTCACATTCGACTTTCGCGTACATATCTACGATGTATTGATGAAAGAACTGGCGGAATTGTAAGATGTGGTTTGAGGATCCTCTCTCAGCATAATGCAGCATGCATAAAACTCCATAGAAAATTCCTTTTTTTTGCAATATATTTCCTGTGAGTGGATCGATTTGTTTTATGTTAAAGTGGTAACCATCCTCGCCATCAAAGAAGATAAGAGGATACTGCAGAACATCATCTGAACGGTATGTTTCTGGAATCCTCAGCAAATTTTCACTTCGTCTCTGAACAATTATGTCACTGCTATCGTACTCTTCCAGATCGTTAAAGCGCCGTTGATGTTCACCAGATGGCCTCTTGTCTGTCCATATGACTACTTTGTACTCGTCTGTAAGCATCCTTTCTAATGCTGTTTTAAACATTTTTACCAGGTGGTTGTGCGAATGAAATAGTCTCTGCAGACTTAAAACGATGTCTTGTCGCACGCCAGATATATTAGCACATCGTTGATCAGCCTCTAATATTTCATCGCCCATGAAGTAAACTTGAAGAAATTTTGGATTTTCACCTGAGAGGAAGAAGTGATCCAGCTCGGTGGTAAATTTGACTCTGAACTTTAAAAGTAGGCATGAATCCACCTTCTTGCACTATTGATGACGTGCCAAACAATTTCATTTGGAAGCTTGAATTGTAGGCCCTTATATTTTTTAGGAAATGTTTGGAATCTGTTGTGTTACCCTATAAGTAAGATAACAGTGGTTCTGGAGGCTCTTTAAGTGGCGGCAGCTTCAGTTTTCCATTAGAGCAACATATTCCTGGTGGTTCCCATTTATATTTCTTTGCCTGACAATGGTTACATACGACATCCATCCTTCCTATTAGGACTTTAGGGTGATTACAGTAATAGTATTCAGAATTGTAATTAAATGCCGCTAATTTTAAATCAGAATGTCGATTCCCCACCCTTAATTCTCTTTACACCGAAGTTTCCCTTCCCTTGACGTTGCAGCTCGCATACGTTCCTGCTGTATACGAAGCTCTCTTTCCCCCGAGTTTTCCCTTGCTCTTGATGTTGCAGCTTGCACACGCTTCTCTTGTACACGAAGCTCTCTTTCCTCCGAAGTTTCCCTTGCCTTTGACGTTGCAGCTCGCATACATTCCTGCTGTATACGAAGCTCTCTTTCCTCCGAAGTTTCCCTTGCTCTTGATGTTGGGGCTTGCACACGCTTCTCTTGTAGACGAAGCTCTCTTTCCTCCGAAGTTTCCCTTGCCCTTGACGTTGCAGCTCGCATACGCTTCTGCTGCAGACGAAGCTCTCTTTCCTCCGAAGTTTCCCTTGCCCTTGACGTTGCAGCTCGCATCCGTTCCTGCTATATACAAAGCTCTCTTCCCTCTGAAGTTTCCCTTGCTCTTGATGTTGCAGCTTGCACACGCTCTTGCTGCAGATGAAGCTCCCGTTGTTCAGGTGTCTCTGACGCCCGGACAGTTTTTTGTCTCTTAGCTGCAGGGTTTCTCTGACCAATGCTCTTTCTTTTCTTTGGTGGCATTACGATAGGTATGAGTTAATATGGTACCTCCTTTGCCTCATCGAGAGAGACTGCCCTAACTATATCGTCTATTATATCCATTTCCTGTTCATTGTTAGTAATTCTTGGAAACGAATGTTCTGTCATTGTATCATCATTTTATGTTCATTGTTATAATTCTTGGAAACAAATTTTCTGTCATTGCATCATCATTTTATGTTCATTGTTATAATTCTTTGAAAAGAACTTTCTATCATTGCATCATCATTTTATGTTCATTGTTATAATTCTTGGAAACGAATGTTCTGTCATTGCATCATCATTTTATGTTCATTGTTATAATTCTTCAAAACGAAAGTTCTGTCATTGCATCATCAATTTATGTTCATTGTTATAATTCTATGAATAATTTTGTGCTCATTGTTATTGGTGAATTGCGCATTGAGACAATTGTTGATGCGAACACGATGGGCCTATTGTTGCACAAACTTTTCCTTTCATTGTTGGTCATGATATATTTCTTATTAATATGCCCTGCCATAACCATAAATACCGATTTTTTATAAATAATTATTATTTTTTCGAAATCTGAGGTAGACAGTGACCTTCCTCATGCTTTGAAGGTCTTGTATGCGAAATTATATCAGGATCGGAATAAAACTGTAGATTTGTATAAAATACAAACCCATCCACAAACATCCTTCTTCTATATATATAGAAGAACTAGCAAAGGTACCCGGCGTTGCCCGGGATAATTACACATGGATGTAAACAGAACAATCTCAAAAAATTAAATTATATTTTGCAATATCTTAAAAATAAACACATGAAAATGCTTAGAAAAAAATACAGTAAAAAATTCTTAATGAAAATTCGAAAAAAATCTTTTTAAAGGCTCACAATGGATGGACCGCTCCAATAATTTCTTACTCAGGTAATCTTACTTCAGATGTATACACTTGATGTTGTTGCAATTTCCACTCTTCTCTCTTTGTGTTGAAGCAAAATTTGGCCTTTCATCACTTTGGGTAGTCTAGCGGTCGCCAGTTCTTCTATTTACTTGCATTTTTATTTGCATTGTTAGTCATGAGATATTGATTGTTGGTCCATGCAGAGCGTTTGTGAATTGCGTGTTGATACCATTGTTGATACCCATTGTTGTACAAACTTTGCCTTGCATTGTTGGTCATGAGATATTTCTCATTAATATGCCTTGCCATAACCATGAATATCGATTTTTTATCGATATTTATTATATTTCCGAAATCTGAGGTAGACAGTGACCTTCCTCATGCTTTGAAGGTCATGTATGCGAAATTTTATCAAGATCGGAATAAAACTGTAGATTTGTATAAAAAACGTACACACAGACCCACAGACCCACAGACAAACATCCTTCTTTATATATATAGATTTAAGATTTATATATATAGATAGATAGATGTTTGTTTGTTTGTTTTTTTTTTTATACAAATCTACAGTTTTATTCCGATCTTGATGAAATTTTGCATACTCGACCTTCAAAGCATGAGGAAGGTCACTCTACTTCAGATTTCGGAAAAATAATAAATATCGATATTCATGGTTATGGCAAGGCATATTAATGAGAAATATCTCATGACCAACAATGCAAGTAAAAGTTTGTGCAACAATAGGCCTATCGTGTTCGCATCAACAATGGTATCAACGCTTAATTCCCCAATAACAATGAGCACAAAATGATGATGCAAGGTTAACGCAATCTTTCCAAGAATTATAACAATGAACATAAAATGATGATGTAATATGGATAAGTTTCAATTTGTAACAATGCATAGAATTCCTGGTATTCAGGCTTTTCCTAGAAAAGAGTGTTCTCAGTACTTAGGAAATTCTTGAAAATCTTTAAAAATGATCAGTAACTGGAGATAATGGAGAGTTAGCAGACTATTGAGAAAGAGTGGAAAGACGACAGAGAAAGCACTCCTTTAGCTCCGTGCTGTATTGAGCAAATGGGAAGCAACTAAATAGAAGAATCGGCGATCGCTTAACTACACAAAGTGATGAATGGCCAAGTTTTGCTTCAAGACATCGAGAGAAGAGTGGAATTGCAACAACATCAAGTGTACATCTAAAGTAAGATTACTTGAGTTAGAAATTATTTAGACTAGCAATGGCATTCTTGGAGAGGTCCCTCCATTGTGAGCTTTTCGGTTTGGTTGGTTTGTTTGGTATTAACATCCTTTTCAACTGCCATGGTCATTTCGGGATGGCGTTTTAGGGGCCGCAAATTTTGCCTCACAAGAGTTCTTTAGTGTGCAGGCCGCAAAAGACTACACGGGACCAATGGCTTTACTTCCCTTCCGATGGAAGTGCGTGATCTCAAGATTTTTGCCCTAAAAAAATCTTCGTCATCCTCGGCCGGGGTCGAACCCACGCCGTCGGGCATTGGAGGCGATCACGCAACCACTGAGCCACCGAGGCCGATTTGTGAGCCTTTAAAAAAAATTTTTTCGAATTTTCATTAAGAATTTTTAGTGTATTAATTCTAAGCGTTTTCATGTGTTTATTTTTAATATATTTCAAAATATAATGAAAAAAAAAGTCCGTGCAACGCCTGTTATCACCTAGCTTATTTAGTAGGCACAGCAGATAGAAACATTTCCTAAAAATACATTTTTACTATATTCTGGGAGAATGTGGATGTTTTGGAAACTGAGATGCTGAAAATGCGTTGACTGAACGTTCGTTTCCAAGAATTATTGATAACGAGCATAAAGTGATGATGCAATGTCAGAACATTAATAAGGCAGCATCTATTGATGAGGCAAAGGAGTCACGTGTGTCTCCCTTGATGTCCCTATCAAACGTCCAGGCGACTGGCAAAAATTTGTGTCCGGAAAAGACAGAGAAAGAACAAGTATTGGTCAGCAACTCTGTAATACGACGCAGCAGCAAAAATTTAAAATAATTGTAAAATCTCCGACAGTAGCATCGCGGCAGCCGATAAGCCGCACCACCACACCACCACACACACAATCAGTAATCTAAAAACAGTTTTCTTATATGCTTCAATAAAAGTAATACGCATTTCAGTGGGGGGAAAATTTTAATTTCTTACATATAATATATTTCTGCATACATTTCCTCCAGTGCCGAATACATTTTTCGTTGAGTCCTGCCTGCATGATTGCTTTTAGGCCTTTTCAATTTTGGCTGTTAGTTTAATCTTTAAAAGCTGCTTTCTCCCTCTCCGATGGAGGGGAAGAGATACTCCACCGTGTTCTTGCTTATAATAATAATAATAATAATAATAATAATAATAATAATAATAATAATAATAACAATAATAATAATAATAATATATAGTAAAATACTGGTGTTTCTAACACCTCTCAAGCACTCTTGTGACCGGTCAGCCTCACGCGCGTGCTCGTGAAACTTTTTGATAGTCACCCCGAGCATCGAGATAAAAAGTCCGATCAGTGAATAAGAGCAAGAGCGTACTTTCATCTGTTCTTGATAAGAGTTAACTGCCACAGAAATTCGTTATGCTTTTAAACTTTCTGTTTTAAGCGTAATTATTTATTTTCCTATATTGTAATCTGGTGGGAATATATTAGATTTCAATGCAAAAACGAGCGTTAAAACGCAAAAATCTACATACGAGAAAAACGAAACTTTAAAGAAAATTCGAAACCTAAGAGAAAAAATGTTAAAAAATAAAAAATATAAAACAAACTTCGCTTTTATCTTCAGCTCCTTCGCCCCTACCGTGTATCCAGCTATAAGAAATTTTAATTAAAGAGCACAAAAGAAATACGCCCAACCGGCAACTTGTTCTCCTTAAAGACAAATTTCGCTTCCCGTTTTCACTATATCCGTTTGTGTGCGCGCCAATCATAAGCTGGCTGCGGGAGTTGGCCATTGTGTAGCGAGTGCGCGTTGCCGTCACCTAAAAGGCAAGATTTATCCTCAAAAAAACTTGCATCCTGACGTGTTTTGTGCCTTCAGATTCATTACAAAACTATAAACGCATTCAGAACATACTTCGAGGTGGGATACGCTTTCACAGTTGGCCATTATTGCAAAGCGAAAGTGAACAGGCGCGCATCAACGTGATCAGATTTGAAAGTTGATAATGTTGGTCTTGTAATGAATGATGAGAACGATAAGGGCGGGAAGTTTTTAGATGCAGTGCTCACTTTGATGAACATGGACGGACTGGCAGTCTAAATCGTACCGGGCAGGTACTGGGAAAAATCTGCGAAAGCGGTCCGCAATCACGAGAAAGTAAAGGCATCCGTCCGGCCCATCGGGATTTTTCCCGGTGACCCGGTGATTCAATCCTCCGCTGTCGATGAACGTTCATGCTCGATCGCTATCGGAGTGAATTTTTAATTTTTAGGATGTGAATTCATCGATAAATTCATCAATAAATATGAATCAAGGAATACATTGTCACTACTCATTTTATATCGTAGAGAGAACGATATGAAGTAGGCCTAAAATCGTAGGTAGAATTTTTATTTTTTTTTTTTTTTTAATTTTTGTAAAATCTCCGACGGTAATGCCGCGGCAGCTGATATGCTGCACACGCCAAAATTTTCACTTTTATTAACAGAAACGCCGCGGCGTTACTGCCGAAAATTACAGTAAATCAGAAAAAGCTATATGGGCATTTGAAACATCTAAACAACGGGAGTTTCTAATAGAGCAAGAGGGTATAAGAACTTCTATGTCAAGGACAAGAAAAACTTGGGTCTAAAGTATCCCGTGATGTTCCCTGGTGGTGAAGATGGATATCTTTTTATTCTGAGGCAAGTCAACAAGAGATAAATAAAGTCCCGGTATATCACCTAGACTTCCTGTTTTTCGTATTTTTCGTAGAATTGATAGTCCTCTGCTCTGTGTTGTATTGCTTGAGTTATTATTTAACCAATTAGGAGACATAATTTAATTTTTTGAGATTGTTTTCTTTACCTACAAGTATAATTGTCCTGCGCAATGCCGGGTAACTCTGCTAGTAAGTTATATTTTTCTTATAATCAGACAGAACATAAATACTGCTTGCACTATTTCAAGCAGTATGGTACGAGTTTTTCGGATGCCATTACAGCTACTGTTTCAGCGCCAATGTTTGTTAACACCTATTTGTAATTAAAATTCAGTTTCAAATAAATACCCACCATGATTTTCTTGATACATTTAATTTCATAACCACAAATTTTATTAGGAACGAAAATTAACTATTGCCTTACTTTTTTTGCATTTGGATTAAATTGACTTCTTTTTTGTAGTCTTTAACAAAATATAATAAATACAAATTGTATTATAATAACTTCCATGCATGTTAAAATGAATTCAGGAAGAAAAAAAATTTCGAGGACAGGAATTGAACCCGCAGCTGCAAAACTAAACTCCTGCAATCTACCGCTGTGCTACAATACAATGAAATTTATTGCCAACTTTCAGATATTTATAAAGCATACACATTGGTTATTAAACTTTTATGATTTTTTTCCCCTCTGGAAACTCCTCCAGTCAATGAGAACCAGCTTCTTTTCAATATTCTTTTCATTTTTATTTAATTTAATTTATTCAAGTTTCCAACGGGATTTACCCATAAAGTACATAATAAACAATAAGCGGGAAAAAAAATAATAAGAATATAATAATTAAAAGGAAAAAGAAAGCTATCAGGAAATTCTACATATAGTTAAAAATTCCAAGTTTTATGTAAAACACTCTTAAAACGATAAAAATTACAATTAAAAAGATCCAGATTCTTGGGAATAATATTAGAGGATTCAGGGCCATACGATTTTGTATACACCAGTTTTGTACTGCATACAGGTTGTGTTGCAATTTCTGACAGTCACTAGCGGAAGAGACGGGCCAGTAGAGTTTCACGTCGTCGGCAAATAGCAGCAACTGAACGTCAACAACTTTAGCCAAGTCATTAATAAATAGATTAAAGAGAACTGGTCCTAGGCGTGATCCTTGCTGTACACCAGATGATGTAATAAATTTAGATGAATACGAAGAAGCATATCTAACAATTAAATAGGAAGAAAACATGCTAATAATGAACCAGTGATCCCATAAGATTCTAATTTGTGCATTAGTATGGAGTGATCTACTCCATCAAAGGCCTTCGTGAAATCCAGATAAATAGCGTCGATTTGTTGATGATTTTTACAGGCAGATATTACGTGGGTTTGAAATGAAACCAAGTTCGTTACAGTACTTCTGCCGGATATAAATCCATGTTGGAAGGAGGAGATATGCCTGGTCAATAGATTACCAATTTTAGATAATAGCAGTTTCTCAATAATCTTTGCTAAAACTTTCTGGATGATAACCGGTCGATAATTGCAGACACTGGCTAATGAACAAGATTTATGAATGGGTACAACATAACTATTCTTCAGAATGTCAAGGAAACATCCATATTGGAAGGATAAATTAATCAAATTAGTAATAGGGTAGTATAAAAGAGTAGCACAATATTTTTAGCACTGGGGGGAATACAATCCGGGCCACAACCTTTATAAGGGTTTAACTTATAAAGAGTATTATATACCTCTTCAAAGGTAACGTGACAAGACGACAGGGGAAAAGAGGTATCCTCCTGAGGGATCGAATGATTAGGGTTGTCATTTGCGGAATTAGGTGTATCATTCCCAGTGAATACAGAGGCAAAATGTTGTGCAAATAATTCACATATAGCTGTAGGATCACTTACTGATGCATCGTTGTCCTTAAATATAGGGGTATGTGCTGAAGAGCGTTGGCTGTTACGAATGAAACTCCAAAATTACTTCGGATTATTTGCAAGAGATTCCTGGATTCGGGAAGTATAATCTTTAAAACACTGCCTAGTGAGGCCACGACAGCGTCTACGGATGGAAACAAACTTGAGGTAATCAGATGAACGCAGTGATTGCTTATATTGCTTATGCAAAACCTTTTTTTCAATTATAAGCGCTTTGAGCGATGAGGAAATCCAACAAGGGAAATTGTCGTTACCAGTTTTCCTACTTGGAGTATGGCGTAAGATAATCTCTCTTAAGATATTACTAAACATTGTAAAAAGGTCATTACCGTATTTATTCTACTATAATGCGCATCTTGTATAATGAGATTCCATTTTTAGAGCCCAAAAAATAGTAAAAATTTTATCCTCTTGTATAATGCGGTCCCCATTTTTGACTTGTCGCGAGAAATAAAATAGGCAAGAATATACAGAAAAAAAAGAAAAAGGGGGAAAAAACCTGTTTATTTTACTATTTCTATTACCAGTCACTGCTTTTCAGGTCATAAAAAGTGGAAAACATCATGAGTTCATTACAAAAAAGTGAAAAACGTTTATAAAGTTCCATTGCAGGGAAGAGGGAGAATGGCTTATTGATAGTCTCTGACAACACTTCCTAGAAAGAAAGCCTATGCCCTGAAAATTTATACATTGTTACATGGCCATAGGTAGTCATAATTCAGGGCTTATTATTGGTAGAAATACGATTAACAATACCTTTTTATGATGTAACAATGTATGAATTTTCAGGGCACAGGCTTTCCTTCTGTTTAGAGGTTCGTTAATTTATTCAAAATGGTGGCATGCGAAGTAAGCCGTGTTTCTAACTTCTAAGTTAGTTTAAATCTAATGAGCCAGTTTTAATCTCCAATGAAGTTAGTTTCCTTATTTCATTTAGTGATACTTACAAATATACAAAAGTTTTTTGTAAGTGATTATTGTTAACAAAAACAAATAGATATTAATTTAATAAAATTTAAGTGGGAAAATTATAAGAACGACGCAGCTTTGAAGTTATTTTCTTAGCCTTTGGCGACGGAAAATTAAAGTAATAAGTCAATTACCTTGCTGTATAATGAACTGTACATTGTATATACTGTATATTAATGTACTGTGATGCATATTATATGCTAGCTTCATTTGAACTTCCATCAGCATGAAGTTCGCTAATATTATACTCTTGTATAATACGGTCCCACAAATATAGGTGCTTTTTTAGGCTAAAATTTTTTGCATTATAGTAGAATAAATACGATAACATCCGAATTCCAGTTCCAATTCACCCAATCAACCATAGTCAAATTGAAGAAAATATTATCAAGTCTACAATAACGAAAATTGGAAGTATTAACCTGCGCTTTCCCGTTATTTATACATCTCGTAGGGAAGAGAAAAGAAAGCCCTGGATGATGCGGATCAGCAATTACAATAGGATCAGTATCTTCCTGAACCACAATTTCACTGAGAGAAGAAAAGATCAAGTCGAGTAAGACACCTCTTCTATTTTTGACGTTGTTTACTTGATGAAGATTATAATAGGTGATCATATTCAATAAGGCCAGTGATGAGGAGGATACCGACACAATATCAGGATTACTCCAGTCGGTATTGGGCAGATTAAGTCACCAAGAATTAAAACATGTGTATCATTTTGATAATTGCACAATACTTGGTCGACATAAGAAACAAACCTAGAGTAAGTATTAAAAGGTTGACCAGGGGGGGTATGTAAACACCACCGATAATTATGTAAGTATTACACCCAAGTGAAATAGATACAAATAAGCATTTAATAACATTATGTAATGTACTGATCAGTTCACAGCGGAAGTTATTCTTAATGGCAAGTAACACACCGCCACCACTTGACTTCTTACTAGTCGCGGGGGATCTGTCTGCTCTATAAATGTTGTCATTGAGTGCATAAAGTTCAGAATCGCTAATATCAGAGAACAGATTAGTTTCAGTCAAAACAAGAATATCATACTGGCAGAGGGACAAGTGCAATCTCAGGGTTTCAAGTTTACTCCGAAGTCCATTGACATTTTGATAATAAACATATAGATTAGTAATCCCGTTGGAGCTATTTAGTTTTTTGTTTAACAACAATTCTAGGAACACTATTAAAAAATTTAATTGTTAAGTTTTCCTCGCCGGCTGAAATGCGATCATTAAGTTCCTTTCTGAGGCCAAAGAGATAACGACACTCCTTTGGAGTACGATCTCGAGATATATATACATCATGGAAGGAATCATCATAGGCACTAATATCATTGGTAGAAAATTTCCGTAGTAATTCATTCACCAAAGCAGCAGATCGAAACACCACCTTAATAGGACGAGGCCGATTGCTTGTGGCTTTGCCTATTCTATAGATGGTCTGTAGATTCCCAAGAGGATCAATCATCATGGCTTCTAGAATATTATTAATTTTAGACCTATCATGAGTCTTTTTATCATCACTATTAAGATGGGCAGATTCAGGCATGTTGTAAATTATAACGTTACATTGACGGCTGACTCTATCATGGAATTCAGAGATATTTTCAACAACATAATCAAGATTAGGTCCACCATCAGAATGCTGTTGTGATTGAATGCTCTTTGCCAGTTGCAAGTTGCAAGCTTGTAATTCTTTTTCCGGAGTGTCATTTTTTGCAGTAAGTTACGTAATTGTGGTTTCACATGTTGCTTATTTTACTTGAGTTTGCCTTAGGTCAGCATGAATGTCCTGTATTTTATTAGATAGAGATTCAACCGAATTAGGAAGATCCATAATAATTGTTTTTATATCTTTCAAATGCTCTTTAATACAGATGAGATAGAAGCTAATATATCCGTTTTCATTGTTGAGTCATTATTGCCGTAAAGTAAAGGAGTGTTTTCCTCGAGTACTAGTTGTTTCCCTAAGCAACTTTGACATTGCCAAGATAAGTCGTCTTTTTGAGCGGAATAGAGAGCACTGATAGTAATATTTGAGCATCTGGCATGAACTTTGGCATGGCAAACATTACACTCCCGTGTGAGGTGCTCTAATCTGCTAGACTTGCTTGAGGGTAATCTCACACAACTAATTTTGCAGAGCTCAGTAGAGCGCGCCATGGTGTTTTAGGTGAAGTTCTGCGGACAAGTATTACTGTTGAAGGGCCAAGGTGTCAGGTCGCAGGTGCCAGTTCGTGGAAGCTGTCTTTGTAGCTGCACAGTTCTTATAGATTGAAGACAAACAATAGTAAGACTAGGAGGGGGAGATCAAGGTCGGTAGCAAAAGAAAAGGGTGTTGGGCAAGGTCAGATCTTGGGTGCCGGGAGTAGAGAGAAAAGTAGGTGAAAAAGTGGGTGGGAGAGTTTCTCGATATAGTAAACTTAAGTAAGAATAAAATAAAAATTAAAAAAAGAGAATAAATAAATAAAGTTTAAGTATAAAGAAGGGCTTTTTTACCACAACAAAAGTAATAAAGAATTTAACAAAAACAAAAATAACGGAAAAATAGAACCTGGAAGCGCTTTTCGAGAGCAAAGCTCTCATCATTCACCAGGAACCAAGGAGAACACGTGGAAAACCCAAAGTGAACTGATTAGAAACCGAAGAAAGCGGTTTATATAGCGAAAGAAATACAAGGCAGACCAATAATAGAAAAGAAATAAAAACAATATTATTGGTTGGCTAATTGAGACCACCACTGAATTAGAGGGGAATCACCAATAGGGCGTAAGTCGGAGTTTAATAACGTGTTGTTCTTGGATTTATGGATAGCCACGCTCTCGAAAGCATCTAGCAAGTGTTTTTTATTGATAGATTGTAACAGTTTTAAGTTGTCGATGGAAACATCGTGACCCGTCTCTATTGAATGTTTGGCTATGGCTGATTGACTGCATCTACCGAATCTTCTGTGGTCTAGGTGTTCCTTAAATCTGGTGGATAAACTGCGTTTGGTCTGACCTTTGTAAAGCTTAGGACATTGCGAACAATGGATGACATAGATGCCTGACTTTTGTATATCCGGTACCTTATCTTTGGGGTTGCCCAGCAAGTTTCGTATTTGGTTGGGGTTGCTGAAAGAAAGAGAAATGTTATATTGTTTGAAAATTGAATTTAAGTTTTTAATAAGTAGTTTATTGTAAGGAATGGATATGGTTCTATACTTATCTTTGATGGAATGTAGAGTGGTTATGTCTGACAGAAATTTTTTGAACTTCCTCTTCCTCAAAAGATCGTCAATCATTTTCGAGTTGTACCAGTTTTTCTCGGCTATTTTTTTAATCAAATCAATCTCTTGTTTGAATGAAATATTGTTTAATGGGATATTGAGTGCCCTATCCAACATGAAAATAAAAGCTGAAACTTCTTGGGTCCAAGGATGGCTTGAATCGATGGGAATGCAGTTAAGGTGATTGGAAGGTTTCCTATGAATATCAAAATACAGGGAGTGATTATTCCTAATTATCACTAAATCCAAGAACGGTAATTTATTGTTTTCTTCAACTTCACAAGTAAACTTGATAGAAGGGAAGAAACTATTGATGTGATTAATGAATGCATTATTGTCACAGGAGTTCGTGTCAAAAACTGTGAAAACATCGTCTACGTAACAAAACCAGGTGTCGGGAAAGTAAAAATTAGAATCCTTAAGGATGTCTTCAAAACTTCTTAGGAAAACTTCAGCAAGAATAGGGCTGAGACATGATGCCATCGGTGTACCACCAATCATTTTATAAAACTGATTGTTGAATTGACCTTTATCCCCTGTATTGTGATTGGTTGCCACTAAACGTCACTGATTTTTTTACAAAATGCAAATGGCGGACACTGGACCTGTTAACGGCATTTGTTGACTGTATCTTAAGTGAAAGTTTTAATTGTTGTTGTTCAAAATTTTTATTGCTATGGTTAAATATTGTTGTATTCCCAATTGTCAGAGTGAGGAGAAAGAAATAAACATCATTAGAAAATAATTTTATAGGTAATTTGGAAATGACTATAAAATTAAAATTATGAAAGGTTATCAGTAAACATTTAAATCATTATATTTTGCAAATTTCAGGTTAATAAGGTATGTTAAATTAATAAAGATAATAATAAAAATCTTTAAAGTAGTAAAAATCTATGAAAAATGTAAAAAAAGTGAATTTTACTCAAATCACAAATGCTTACAACACGACTAAGGGACGCCATTTTTTATGTGGTCACATGGGTAGTCAAGGCTACGAATGCTAAGAAAGTGTGTGAGAACGAGAGTTTATGATAAAGGTCAATTGGAAGACGTTATTATTAACACAAAGTTTAGTTAACGCTATGCATTCATCGCTCTTATTCTCGGGGATCTTGTTTTTGACAAGAATATCTTTGAGGAATTCGAAAGTTTCCGGAATGGGAACGCTAGGAAATAATGATACAATGTCGAAAGAAACTAAAATCTCGCCTTCTTTAATAGTCTTATTCTTGAGCTTTTGGACCAAGTCAGTACTATTGATGACTGAACTGTCGAAATTAGTCAGTTTTAAGGATTTGATAAATTTGGCCAAATGTTTTGAAATTATGGAACGCAATTTGTTTCCAGGTTGTGTACTTTGGGCAAAGCATATAATTTCGGCATTGTTGGGTTAGCAATTATTAGGGATGAAGCCATATTTTGGGGAATGATATTGATGCAAAATGACTTTTGATGCAACCTTTTACTGGTGTAATTAATTTAGGTAGAGGGTTCTTATTTAATGTAACAAAAGGCCCTTCATCGATAAGATTGTTAACCCTATTGAAATAATCTGATATTCTTTCCACCAGATTCCCAATGAGCAATGTAAGTAATGAAGAGATATGGAAAATGAGTTCTAATATGGAAATAGCGCGTTTCCAGACCCATGTCCATATATAACTTATTTTCGTGAGGAATATTTCCTGAAACTTTGGCCATACATTTTTGTTACACCCTGTATAATTTTTGAGTAAATCTGCTAAATTTACCGGAATATTTGCTAAGTTGGCAACACTTAAACTGACTGACTATTGAAAGGGTACGGTAGAGGAGCACATGGACTCGAGTATAAACCCTCCAACGCACGCTGTCACTGAAAGATAAAATCCAAAAATCGGTCCTTATAGCCTATACAGAATCCCAGATAAGTTGAAAAGTCTGGCGCTATATACAGTTCCGTTGTCAAAGGTGTGTCGCTATAACCAAATTTTTGTTGTCATCTATAGGAAACAAAATTTCAAAGAAATCCGGTCGTTATATCTGGTTGTTTGCTATAAACAATGTCGTTTTAAACAATTTCGACTGTGAAGCTGTTCTTGAATTCATGTGAAGGAAAATGACAGTAAGTGGCTATAAGAAATTGTAATTAAGAAGGAAATTAATTAAAAAAAAAAAAAAAGTAAGAAGGAATTGTAATGTAGAATTGCGTGTATAGAAAGGAAAACCCCTAATCACAAAAAACATCCAAGATATGAAATGCTGAATATATATACACTTCGAGACAAAAGTATGGAGATTTTTGAAAATTTAAAAGATTCAACTCAGATAAGTGCTATTAAAATAAAATAGAATTGTACTATGCATTACACAGCGATGTACATTTAATATACACCATCTTATTAACTACTCATAAAAATTTTTGAGTAATAACTAATTTTGTTGAACAAAAAACAAGCAAAACAACAACTACATTGAAGTCAAAAGTTTGGAGATTTAAATATACTGAGACATAAGTTTGGAGATTTTGTTAAAAACGTTAACATTTGAAGTTTCTAGTAGCAGAAATTTAGCTATAGACCTCATGATTATGTAAATTAATCTAAGATGGGTTGATTGATTACAATTTAGGGATGTGCTGAATTTATTTTCTTAAATTTTCAATAAGCATCCTACAAAACAGATCCCTTAATCTATTCATGACTTAATTATTAAGAAATGGCAAGGAAAAGAAAAACAAGTTAAAATAGCTAAAGATCTCAACTTAACTACAAAATCTGTAATTATTTTGTAACTACAAAATCAAGATTATTGTAAAATATAAGAAAATTGGAAGTTGCACTGTGAAGCAAAGACGCGGCAGAAAACGCATCAGAAGTAAAGCCGAAGATAGATATCTAAGAGGTATTGTCAGAGAATATCACGCTTTCAAATGGCAAGAGAAATTACTGCCAAATGGAATCCAATCAGCAAGAAAGAAGTTTCGGCAAAGAAAACAACCTGGCGTTTGAAAGAGAGAGGTTACTCTTTTCCTTCTGCAGCAAAAAAGCCTCTCCTAACTAAACGAACGAAGAAAAAGGACTTGAGTGCGCACGTGAACACTCAACATGGACTATAAAACAATAGCAAGAAGTCATATTCGATGATGAATCTAGATTTAGCCACTGAATGATGATAAACAAAAAGTTGTGCGCAAGAAACAAGAAAAGCTGGACTTTAGATGTGTACCATATAGAATCAAATTTCTACCAAGCATCTTAGGTTATGAAACAATAAATGCATATGAGACCGGAAGTTAGCTTTTGTCAAAGGAAACTTCACCAGTTCCTGTTACACGGAAATAATGGCTGATCATCTGATACCAGGTGCTGCTTTTTACTTTCCTGATGGTAACTTAATAATATACCTTGTCACAGAGCAAACGCGACACTGAACTGCTTGGAAGAACAAAATATTTACCTTCTAAAATGGCCAGGAAATAGTCCTGATCTTAACCCTATAGAAATAATTTGGGGTAAAATGTAGCGAAACGTTACCATATGTAAAATTTTAACAAACAAGGATTTATTCACAACTGTGTCCCATGTCTTGTGTGAAATATCGAGAGATGATTGTCAGTGTCTCATAGACTATGAGACAATGTGCGCAAGCAGTTATTAATGTTAAAGGCGGCTGGACCAAATACTAAACAAAGAATCTCCAAACTTATGTCCCAGCATAGACAAATCTCCAAACTTTTGGCTTCAATACTGTTGGTTTTTCTGTATGTTTTGTTGAAAGAAATTGTTTTTAGTACATAAATTTTTTTGTGTATAGAGAAGAAACTAAGTAACGTTCGAATAAATCATCGTATAATGCATGAACAATTCCTTCTTTTTTTTAAAGAATTTTTTCAGATGAACCTTTCCTGTAGAAAGAAAAATAACTCCGAAAACACTATTCCACATAATAAATTTTAATGACTCAGATGTACATTTCAAAAACGAAGTTTCCATCATCCATTAACTCACTGATGATGGGAACTTCGTTTCCGAAATGTACATCTGAGTCATTAAAATTTATTATGTGGAATAGTGTTTTCAGAGTTATTTTTCTTTCTATAGTTGTGTCCACAGTTTTTGGCTTGATTCCATTGAACCTTTCCTGTTTTCCAAAAATCTCCATAATTTTGTCTGGGAGTGTATATATGTATGCAATCATTCTCAATGGCGAGATAAAAGTCTCAATCTCCATTGATAATAAAGGCATAGCCTTCAAAACATGTCTCCAGTATTTCAGAATAAGGATGTGTTTTTGTGATTTGATGGCTTTCCATCAAATACAGGTAAGCGGTTATTCATGAACCCGCTTAATACGATTTTGTAGGGACTGTACGAAAATAACGTGTTAAGCGAGAAGATGTAAAATACATTATACTAATCTTATAATTTTTTTTATTTTCTATATTATAGTATCATTGTTATATATTCATTATTTTACACACGTTGTATTGTATAGTGTATATAGTTATAATTTCATAACGTCCATTTTACAATACAATTGGTTTATTATTCCTTAGTCATATAATCGATTTTCATCCTTTCAGACATCATCAGTATTTTTCAGTTGAGATGTTTAAATGTCTTAAAATGGTATTCTTTTCTAAATTTTGAACAATGTTTCTTCTATTCATTGTTTTTTGGTTATATTGTTGTCATTATTATGTAAGGTTTGAGGATTAATTAGCCAGAATTAGAATATTCAGATTAATTATGTAGATGAGCTATTTTATACTCGCGTTCATAATTGTCTATTTAGATTTGGAATTAAGATTTTATAAAGTTTTAGAAGGATTTAACTTAGAGTAGAATTAAATAAAGTTTATTATTTTAATTATTTCTTTTTTCTGCGCTTGTTAAGAATCGTTTTTAAGTGTCACTTTTGGCATTAGTCGCAAGGGGAGAAAGTGAGATTCATTTTACATCTCATTGTTTTAGTTGTTGGTTTTGTTTTCAAGGACCTAAAGAGTATTGCCATAGATAGTTAAGTAAACAAGAAACGAATTTGAGAACAGGATGTGGGATAGAAAGACAACGAGAAAGACAAGGTAAGGATTGAACTTTGGAATCTGAAGTGAGCAGAGAGACAAGAAATGATCACGTGAATGCCAAGAGCTTTTTAGTATAGGAATAGTTGGAGAGGTGTCTACGGACTTTGATTGACAG
>JAHWFO010026423.1:183150-203167 GCA_023313115.1 Rhysida immarginata | reverse complement strand
TCATCCGGAACCCCTGGACATCATTTCTAGGGCTTCCTAACACCTTCCGCAAGGCGCATGCGCAAAATGACGTCAAAATTTGCATGCGTTCTATTTTTAACAGACCGCGTGGGTATATTCAATATTTACCAAACTACAATATATAAGATAAATACTAATAATAATGACAACAATATAACCAAAAAACAATGAATAGAAGAAACATTGTTCAAAATTTAAAAAAGAATACCACTGTAAGACATTTAAACATCTCAACTGAAAAATACTGATGATGTCCGAAAGGATGAAAATCGATTATATGACTAAGGAATAATAAACCAATTGTATTGTAAAATGGACGTTATGAAATTATAACTATTGTTATATATAATTAAAAATTGTAATTATCCTTTATACAAATACCTTACCATTATAAACATAAATATAACTTATATACATATCTGCCAACATTGGAAATCAGGAAATAGTACAATTTTTTAAACTGGAACCGGAACCTGTTTCCGCCAACCAGAAGTGGGTTCATTCTCGTAAACCGAAACTTAACCCCTGTTTTGCAAATAATTGAAACTGATAAAGTTTACCCGAATAATTGAAGACTGAAAATGACCACGTGCTCAAATTCCAATGCAAAATATTGATAACTTAATTGTAGTGCATCCACTTTTTCTTTCGCAGAGAAAGCTTCAATTTAATAACTTGAATTATTCTGGATTTATAAATTCCGTGCAGAAAAAAAAAAGCGATAAATTAACATCTTTGAAATTTTAAATTACTGAACAGAGAAAGCTTTTCACATCAGGTGGAGGAAAAAGCTATAACTGACGCAAAAAGAAGGCATTAATTGAACCATCATAACGAAATATGCGATAAAAAACAGGCAACACCTGTTGCAAAAATTAATTTATTAACGAAGAATGAAATAACGAATTTTTGCACACAAAAAATGGTAATGATGAATACATGGCGATTGCAATAACTAAGTTAACATAATAACTAAGAAGATGAGTTTAACATAAAACAGAACTTTGAAAAGTGCAATTGCCCTACTTTGTTTAAACACTAGTGAATCGTGCAAGTTTACGAAAGAAGTTCATTGCAGTTGATTTCCGTCACAAATCGGTCAAAATCCAAAAATTAGTAGATCGCTTATATAGCTGGTAGCCACTGTCTTTGGGACAATTTGATACCGGCGAAAAGTGGAACTAATCTCTATTACTACTGTGGGGGCCATTACTATTACCATTACTAGGGATCAATTGTTGCAGGATTTGAGTACCTTTGGGGTATCTGAACCTTATTGTCATCTGATTAGTGATTATTTTACGGACCGTACTAACCAGTTACAGAATAATAATAACATTATAAAACCGTCATATAGAGGGATTATCCAGGGTTCTTTCCTAGGCCCTTTGATGTATGCGGTCGCAACGTCCGCAATGTATAATCACAGGTTTAATCTGTGTATCCACAGTTATGTCGATGATAATTTCTTGTCCACGCAGTTTCATCCGCATGAACTAGATCAAATTCTACATAACTTGGAGAAAGATATTAGTTACCTGCAGTCGTGGTATGCTAATCGTGGATTGTCCTTAAACAAGGACAAAACTGTTATTCTTGTGGCCTCTGCAAATATAATTAAAATCCTCGGTATCATTTTTGATGCCAAATTACAATTTCATGCTTATGTCGATCGAATAGTCACTAGCCTTCATCGCAAAGTATATTTAATTAAGAGGTTAAGACAGTTTCTAACATGTAAAGACATGTCAAATTATATTTTAACTGTGGTTTGTCCTTTGTTGGAGTACGGAGTTGTTTTCTGGGGAGGTGTCAGAAAGTGCCAATTGCACCGAATCACCGTTGCTTATAATGATGTTATACGTAGGACTTTCAATCTCACGAAGTATCAAGCTATAAGTCCAATATGTCTAAAACATAGTCTACCTACGCTTGAAATTATCAGAAAAGTTGGTTTATTGGCCGAGCTGTCTGCTGCGCTTCGATGTAAGGATCATCCGATAGCGTTTGTCCAACAATGGCTGAATGAAGCAACTGGCATTCGTACTACCAGATATGCTAAATTCCAAATACCCCAGTTAACGACAAAATACCGTGACAGACATTTCCCTTTCAATGCAATACTGCTTTGGAATGAACTTCCTTTGGAGATTAGACGCTTTCCCCTCGACTGTACAGCACAAGTTTGTAGATTGTCTTGTCGTCATTTTAAAAGTCAACTCTACATCTATTTTATCGACAAGGTCGTTTAGACTACTTTGTTTTAAGTGTTAATTTCTCTTTTATTTACCCATTTGGGTGCTATTCAATAATAATAATAATAATAATAATAATAATAATATTATGGTTGGCAAATATGCTTGCCAGGTGAGAAGCCCCCTCCCACATCGTATTTGCAGTCTTATGCAACCTCCCCTAAATTTAGGTGCTTTTTAATGTCAAAAATTTTCGCATTATATACATGAATAAATTCGTATAAACAATCATTCTGTATCACTGAAACAACGGCAACACGGTTGGATATATAAACCTAAAGCTGAGACAGGGTTGGATATATAAATCTAGATATTATCTGGTGCTTTACTCACGAGCGATCTAGTCAAAAATGCAGAAACGTGCCCTGTTATGAGCATTTCCTTTCGTCTTTACATTAAAATATTGTTTCCGTTATGCAGTTTTAAGTCTCTTTCTAATTTATCACCTAATGCTGTCAAAATTCGTACGATTTCAAAGCTATCCGTCCAATCGTACAAATACACTGAAAATCGAACAAGTTGGCAGGTATGTATATATAATATCCTACTTGAAACAAGAATCTAATGAGAGCACTTTACTCATAATTTTGGACATTTTTAGTAGCACTGATGGATCTAATGAATTAAAGCAAAGAACTGAAGATGGCACATTAAAGATGGGAACATAAGAGATGCACAGGATTGGATATGCATGCAGTATGCCTGCATCACTGACAATCGCCATGGCGTAAGCGAGTTCAAGCACGTGTGATCAGCGGAACGAAGGAGTATATATATGCAGGAAACTATTGGACTAAGGGACCGACAAAAAGGCGCGTATTGTGCGGAAAATCGTCTTAACTGCGATCGTATTAAGCGGGTACTATGAACACCACCTAAAGAGAAGGTTTGTGCACAGAAATTTCATATATTGTTATATCATCATACCTAGTCATATTTAGGGCTTATTATTCGTAGAAGTGCGATTAAATATGACTACTTTTGACATTTTAATAATGTATCGGGTGGCACAAAGATAAGGTGTTAGAAAGTTTTTGTCTACTACGACTTAATATGAGGTTATGGATTCTTGTTATCATATTTATGCTATAACAGACATCCTGAAATTTAATGCAGAAGGTTTTCAAGGTGATTTCCATCAATTGCAATCAAGTGTGTAGAACCTTGAATTAAATTCCGGGTGGCGCAAAAAAGAACGTTTTTATCTACTATGGTTTAATCGTACGCCCTAAATGATTTTCCTTGTGATACTGTTCTACTGCAGTTCTGAACATTCTATAGCTCACTCATTGATGTCTTTCATTACATTTCCAGAGAGAATTGTGCAGTCAAAAATGATGTTCTTCAGAGAGTCACCACGAAATTCAGTTCAAGGCTCAAAACACTGATTGCAATTGATGGAAATAACTTTGAAAACCTTCTGCAATAAATTTCAGGATGTCTGTTATAGCATAAATATGATAACATGAGATTATAGATTCTTATGACATAGTAGACAAAAACTTTCTAACACCTTTTTTGCACCACCCGACATGACACTTCCGTGCTCAGGCCTTATCTTTAGATAGTGTTGGTACTATTGTACAGTGCTGGACAGAATTATAAGCTCACATGAATTTTGAACCAAACTTTACTAAAAACAAACATCTACATCAGCTTTTTACATATCATTTATCGAACATAAAGTTACCACTTTGTTGTTCATTCGTATATTTTGAAAATTTTGTGAACAACGACAAACTAATAATTTCACATGGACAAAATTATAAACTCACTCTTAGAAAACAGAAATATGGCGATTATTTTTCACACGTTAGTACTTTGTTGGTCCTCTACTGTTTCTTATGACTTCAAATATCCTATTTGGCATCGAATCAACAAGTTTAGGCAAGTACTCAGTGGTGAGCTCTTGAGTAGTTTGGAATTGCAGATGATCTTTATAAACATAACCTGCTAGTTGTCCCGATACATTCTCAATTGGGTTGAGGTCTGGGGAGTGTGACGGCCAACATAAAATGTTTATCTGGTGCTCTTGAAACCATTTTTTCATAAGGTCAGAGCGATGGCATTGGGGCATTATCTTGCTGGAAATACCTGTTATCTCCACCGAGAATTTCACCATAGCTTGAAAGTTGATTTTCCAGCAGCATTTTGTATCTCGCAGAATCCATGTGTCCACTGATCAATACCATATCACTTTTACCCTGAGCAGAAAACTGCGGCGGGGGGGGGGGGTGGGGGGGGCACCCCCCAATTTGACGATTCAGTTTAAGCTGTTTATCTTGTCTGATATTATGCCAATAATAGTCCCATCCATCGAGATCATCATGGTTGAATTTCTTTTCATCAAAGAACACCACTGTGTACCACCTGTGAGTTTATGACATTTTGCTCTACAAGACTCCAATATTGCATTTTTCTGACCTTGGTTTAGAGGTGGTTTTCGTAGAAATGTTTTGTAGAAAATGTTTGGAGATTGTTGCAGAACCTGTGCAACAGTGCGCCGAGAGCAGTCAAGCGAAAGTACATCTACAGTGCGTCCAGCAGAAAGATTGTTTCCAGTTGCCAGTCGAATATGAGATTTATGTCAAGAGTTTAAGATTTTTTTCCTTCTTGTTCGTTTCTTCGCTTTCCCATCAACTCTCCGTTGTAATACACTTCTGACAACGCACTGGAATCATTTAAGATGAGCTGCAATTTTCCTTTGGGACATTCCACATCCACGCATTATCCATACTGTCCTAACTCTGTCTCACCAAGCTCTGTTCCTCGTGGCATTGTTTTACACAGTATAAATCTGCAGCAGACACTTTCTTAAAATAAGTGATTGCAAATGCAACCTTTTTGCAATTTGCATGTGATAAAAATATACGGGCGAACACATCTTTTAAAGGTGAGTTTATAATTTTGTCCAAGTGAAACTATGAGTTTATTGTCGTTCAAAAAACATTTTCAAAATATACGAATGACAATCAGCAAAGTGGTAAATTTAAGATTGAAAAATGATGTGTAAAAAGCTGATGTAGATCTTTTTGTTTTTAGTAAAGTTTGGTTCAAAATTCATGTGAGTTTATAATTCCGTCCAGCACTGTATTTTGGATTTTAGATGCAATTTAATAAAACAGTATTCTCTGCAGGAATTTTTTTCAGGTGGAAAGAGTGAAGAAATATCCAGGAAAGAAACAAAATACAATAATAAAAATAAAAAAGTATTTAATTTCATGAAATTATATGCTCAATTAGCCAATTGGAAACACTACATCAACTAAGAATACTGAAGAATTATTAGAATAAGTACAGTAAGTGAATTCAAAATTTATTTTATTTAAAAGCATATTCTGAAAATGACCAGAAATTTATTAGAATATAAAAATGTACATATTCAAAAATTATCTACAAATTTGTAAAAATAATTTTTCTCAAATTAAACATGTTCCAAGTTCTCATTTTAAATTACTGACTACACTTTCTTAACTCCTATCAGAGAAAAAAAAACTAAGTTAGTAATAAACTCCGTTAATCAAGTTGCCTTTGCTTTATATTTTAGACAAGTTAATTTCAATTCATAGTCACTGAGCTTTCAGAAACAGCTGATGCTTTGCAGGAAACTTAAATGACAAAATTATCCTTAAAATAGATAACACTGAAAAATTATTTGTTGTTGCTAAATATAACTGCCAATGAATAAAATCAAGAAAATAAATCCTGAATGGCAAACTTGATGCTTTTAGGCACTTTTCTTGTTTTGGTAGCGATTTAAAATTAAAAATGGTAAAAGAAAGAACATCAGTCAAATTCACGCACAATGTGAACATTATCCAAAATCAGATCGGTCCTGGAAGGATAGACAGCGCGTAGCTGCCCAATTTCATCCACAGTCTTCACCTGCTCAACTATCAACCTTTTCTGTGCAACAAAACTGTCTTCATCAGTACAATAAGTATTTTTACCATCCTTTCCTTCAGTTGATTTACTAATACCCAAGCGAAGGGTTCCTATCAACAACTGGTCCAAAACTTTTTTACAAGCAGCCAAACTTGTAGAACTGGTAACTTCTACAAAGATGTGCCTCGTTGTGGATATTATCTTTAAAATAAAATATACATAAATCAATAAAAATTACAGATTAAACAGTACATTACACATAAATAAAACATTCCAATTTTAATAATTTTAGAGCTACATTTTAAAAATTTGATATCCAGGTCACATATCAGTTTTCAAAATCTCAATTAAATCCTTATTTTAAAATAAATGGTATCCCAAATGAGCTGACAGACACTACGTTTACATGCACGTTTCGATCCGGATCGACTTGAGTCAATCCAAAATTGCCTCGCGTTTACATGCATCTAACTCGATCAGGATCGAGTCCGATAAGATGCCCTGTGGGTAAAGCTCTAGATTAGGAAAGTACGCCCGACTTTGTCATCTGCTACAAAATCCGCCATTGTTGGCTGAGTCGGCCTTATAACTTGAATTACGCTTCCTCTAAAATACGGCTGAAATTCAATTTTTTAAAATTTTCTCATTATTATCGCCTGGAAATATACTTGACAATCAATACATTTTGTAATTATTGATATTTTCTTTAAATTTTGTTTTCAATTAAAATTTTCTATATATAAATAATAAGGTAGAGGTTATTTATAATGTTAACTATAATGTTATTTATATGTCAAGTTTTTGATTTATTTACCTCAATATAATAATCCTTAATAACTTTTAAAATGCATTTGCATGTTTAAGTTTTTTAATACTTACTTTTATCAAAATATAATTTTATACATTCTTATCAAAACATAAGTTTAAAAGATTTTATCAAATTAATTTTTAGATTTATATCAAAAACTTCAATTTAATTGTTTATTTAATTGTATTAAATAATAAAAATTATAAAATTACAATTATAATTATTATAAATAATTATCAAATTATAATTTAATAAAATAGAAATTGTTAAATTGAAATTTTTGATATAAATATAATATTTAATTTGATAAAAAAATTATTAAATTAAATTTTGATAAAAATATATATATAAAGCTCCAATTTGATTGACAATTTGAAAATTTTTAATTAGGAAAAATGACATTTTGATAAAAAAGTTTACAAAAAAAAAAAATTTAAACATGCAATGTATTTTAAAATTTATTCATTTATTTATTTATAGATATTTATTGTGTTGAGGTATAAATCAACCAAGAACTTATTTTAGCTAAAATTTTCTATATTTTATCTTTCAACCAAACAGCAAATTTAAACTCGATCCGGATATTATTATTGGGTTGACCTCTTTCCTGAGGCATGCTTCCCTGGTTTCAAACCACCTCTTTTGACGGGATTGAACTCGATCCGGATCGGGGTGTTGAAGCCTGTTTACATGCCACTTTTTGCAGGATTGACTTGAAACTTGTCTTTCGATCCGGATCGAAAGTGTGCATGTAAACGCAGTGATTTTAATTTTTTGATTTTTTAATAAAACACAGCAAAAATATCGAGATTATGTGTGATCCAAAACATCTGACAAATGACTGCCCCGGCCTTGGTAACACAAATTCACTCTTTTGAGGAAATTTTCCATAATATGTTGAAACTGCTGGAAAATTTCGGCAATGTGTCGAATTTCATCTTTGAGGTCTTAAATAGTTTGTGGTTTATTGACGTACACTTTATCCTTAAGATAACCCCAGAGAAAGAAGTCTAACGCTGTCAAGTCACATGACCACGCAGCAAAGTTTGTGTAAAATTTTCACCATTTTTGAAGTGAATTTATACAATTTCTACGCATTGTTCGATTGTGTAGTTTTGCATAATTTAACCTCAACGTTTGATAATAACAGCATATAAACGTCTCTACTCTGGTTGTACCACGAAAAAACTGGCGGCAAATTCAAAATGTCAGTTCATTTTGAGACACCTTTTAATACTAGTACCACTCTATAATTTTATACACTGTCCAATGGGGAAGAATTTAGACATCAGAAGACACCAGATGGCAGATTGTACTATCCACCCTAAGGCAGCAATTTTTAATGTTAACCTATGGGAGAAACTACAATTTTTTGCTCTGAATTAATAAAAATGGTGATGTTAAAAATATTAAATGTCTCACTATCTTTATTGATATCTATCACTTTTTCACAGGTTCTTATTTTTAATTAAAAATGAATTTTTAAAATAAATTTGTAATAAACATTTTAACAGAAGTGAAAATTTAACAATTTGCAACAGCTATTGCTTTCTCAAATTAAAAAATGCCAGGCTAAACATTTTTATGGAATTAGTAAATTATGTAGCTCAGCAAAATGATGTTTAAAAAAAAGCGGTATTTTATATGCGAATTTTCATAAGAAAATCCATCTGGCACTTAAAACAATTTTTTTTAACAATTTTCATTTACTATTGAATTTTAATAAATCTTTGAAAACCGAATTGTTTCCCCTCGTACTTAAAAAAATTCAATTAAAACCGCCGTTTTCCCCGTAGGTTAACATTAACAATTCGCCATCTGGTGTTTTGCTTGAGAAATGTAAGACATTCTTCCCCATTAAATTTCCTATTTCGATTGTAAAACATCAGCCGCATTCACATCCTTTCACTTAAAGGAAAGTGACTTTGTCTTTGCTTTTGAAAAGCAAAGAAAATAGGTTTCCATTGTGAATGAAACCAGAAGTGAGGAGATCACTTTTGCTGCTTTTGTTACTTTTGCATCTCAAACTGCGTCAGCCATAAATAGCATGATGAACATACTGAAATTTTTTGAAAAATAGTAAATGACTTATTGAGTGTGAAACATGTTTTTTATTGTTCTCTATGATTTTATTATTCCTTAATTTATAACCAAAAAATTTTACAACGTTAAATACGTTACTTATGCCTTTAAATTACAAGTTTTATCGGTGTGCAATCATCGAAACGAACGAAGCGGCGATTCAATATGGTTACCACTAAACCAGAAGTTATACTTCGTCCAACAAGAAAAAAACAGGGTGTGTTTCCGGTCTGATATCGACTACTTACTCATCCGCAATGCTTTGTGGGATCTCTCCTTCAGCGGCTACACAAGTCACTTTGTAATGGCGACGCCCGTGCAACAATTCTTCAGCCAAACAAGGAAAAACTATTCACAGCCAGGCTAGGGAGATTTGTGTGGAACGTATTTTGCTACTTTAAAGGAAAATAGTGTTTTAAAAGCTGATCTGCTTTGATAGAAGAAACTTCCAAGGCAACGCAAGTTTCTTTTTCTTGCGTTCGAACAATTGTTCAAGAAGGAAACGAAGCGTCTTCATGCGAAGCTACCACCCCCTCTCCTCGCTTTTCAACTCCTGGAAAGAAAAGGCCCAGGGAATCTCGAACAACGATATATATATAAAATTGAGTTAAAAGACAATTTTATGAAGTGTACAATATCTTTAATTATAATTAAAGCAAAGCAACTGAATAATATTAAAGCTTCTGCTGCAATATTATAAAGCGCTTCTTCAATGAGACAAGAGACAGAAGTGATTAAACGCATGAGGCCCCCTTTCTCTGATTGGCTAATCTGAAACTTCCTGTGACACACCCTGTTTTTCTCTTGTTGGATGAACTATAATAGCTGTAAAGCCAGAAAAGTAAGAAAAGCAGAGGGGAAAGTGGGTACTGACTCGCTTTCAAAAAAGTGACTTTTGAGCCTTCGTTTTCCTGAAAATGTTGTCACTGAAAGTGACTTAAGCAAGATAAGTGAGAAAAGTTAAGAGGTTGCGAATGTGACTATTGTGAAGGAACCGGAAGTTAAAAGGTCACTTTTGCTGCTTTTGTTACTTTTGCATCTTAAACTGCGTCAGCCATAAATAGACATGATGAACATATTGAAATTGTTTGAAAAATAGTAAGTGATTTACAGTTAGTGGAAAAAGTTTTTTTTTTTATTATTCCTTAATTTATAACCAACAAAATTTACAACGTTAAATACATTACTTATGCTATTAAATTACAAGTTTCATCTGTGGGCAATCACCGAAATGAGCGAAGCGGCAATTCAATATGGCTACCACTAAACCAGAAGTTAGTAGCTGTAAAGCCAGAAAAGTAACAAAAGCAGATTATACAGGCTAACCCTATCATGAAAAGTCCTTGTTAAACGGGCGACAAATATGGCGATAATAAGGGGGCGAAATTTCAGAGTAACCGTTGTCATCTGGGGGTCATAAAACCGAAATAAGCATTACCTCCCAAATTTATACATGTATTATAAGCACGAAGCCTTGATTAAGTCCATTAAAATCGTGCTTGAACGGGAATTAAACATGTTTATTTTGTTCATATGTTCCTGATTTGTTTAGAATTTGGCAGCTATTTCGGTTTTATGACAAGAGATGGCACTAGTTACTCTTAAATGACAACAGATGGCACAAGTACCATTTTTCGCCATCTTTATTTTCGCCACTTTTTTCAAGATGTATAATCTCGTAAGCCTTGGCAGGGGGAAAAATGGGTACAGACTCGTTTTCAGAAAAGTGACTTTTGAGACTTCACTTTTCTCAAAATGACGTCACTGAAAGTGGATTGGTTAATGTTCACTATCTGCACATCGCACGACGACTGGTTATGCGACCAAGGTAAGTGAAATTTTTATTAATTTAACCATTACTGCTTTGCTTAGTCATCTACTGTGACTAAACAGAAAAGGGGGTATATATCAGTTCATTAGAGGGGGGCTTAAACAAGTGAGAAAAGAGGTCGTGAATTCGACTATTGCTAATTTTTCTTTGCAACATTTCCAACAATTGAAAATGCATATTTAACTCGATACAGTCAGTCCAACTTTTGTTGAACAGACGAACCATAGATTAAGACTTACCACTGATACACGGGAAACTGTAAAGCACTATAAAAATAAAGTATGGACAATTATGCTTGCAGGCAGCCCATTTGATTACTATTTCACTAATATTTTATACGATGATTGCTTCTTGTTTTGCAGTAAATTCAAACTTGCAGATTGAACACTTCCTTTTTGACAAAAGTTATAGGGAAAAATGCCTCTGAAGTTTGAACTTGCAGCAAAACAAGAAGCAATCATCATATGAAATAGGAATCAAAATGGCTGCCTGTAACAATGAAATGTCCATACTTTTTTTATATACTGCTTTAGGAAACCGGCAACACTAGCGTTGCTGGTGAATTAGTTGGGCAAAAAAGGTCCGTGGAGGCTTATTTCACTTGGTTCCTTTTCCATATTCGCCACTTTCAGTTTAGGTGGCGCCACCCTTGTGGGATTTCCTTGAACTGAGATAAGTAGGATTCAAAGTAGTTTAAGTAAGGCTCAACACGTTGTTGCAGCTAAAGAAATGAAAGGAAAAAGTAACAAATTCTGCCTTGTGTAAGGTTACAAATCAAAAACGATGTTACATGCAGTAAGATACATTTTTTCCCAAAAAATAAAGCCATTAAAAAAAGATGGGAAGTAAAACTTACAGTGAGCAAAAAAGCCACAAATACCATGTGTATCAACACAATTTTTTTCCATCACCAACTTGTAAGCATAAATTAGCAATGGTAAGGTAAAAGTTGGAAAACATTTACATATACTACAGTACTAATAAAATGAAATAATATTCAAAATTTGTCTTTAAAAATTTTTTCACGTACAATACGTTTACATGCACGTAATTTTATGGTAAAATCACTATTTCTATTGTTAGCTACATTAGTTTTGATAACATTGTTTTGTTTGTGCGTCGTTAATAAGCAAAAAATTAGGTCGTTTATTATTAGGAACAATTTTCATCTTGTATCTACTTTTTCATATTTAATCAAGTAATAACTTTCCAACTAAGAAATAAAATTTTTTTGGTATTCCAGCATTAAAACGAAAGATGAAACCAAGTGCTATTCTTAGCAGGTGCTTGCCACATCAAGCACTTGAAAAGTATACCATCAAACAGAAAAGTATCACACAGTGTAATATTCAAGGCATGTTGATGGAAAACTGATGGTGAGGTGGGTCCTACTTTCCCCGCCATTTTTTAAAAATAGCAGCGCTTTCTATATTCACTGAAAGTAGCAAATTGTAAGCTTTTTATGCACATCTGAAAAAAATTACGTGGAAGCTATGCCCAACTAATTCACCAAGATCACTAGTGGAAGCTATACCCAACTAGATCCCATTTTCAGCAATCTCTTGTTGTATCTCCGTTATTTCTTAATCTATAGTTGAAACTGTTGAGTAAAGATTTAAAGGGCAAATGATATAAATATCGCTATCGAGATAATAAATAATCAGAAAGAATATAGCATTAAAATCGAAATGGTGGGGGAGGGGGGGGGGAGGTCCCTCCTTTCAAAAACGTTATCTGCACGTGACATCATCTTAGCCAAACCGAGGCTGACGAAATTTATAAGTTCTGTAAATCTCGTCGGGTCTGTGCCTGTAAATCGTGCCACCGAATGTAAATCAACGCTCTTGCAGGAGATTTTGACAAAATTCAAAATGAATTTACATTACCGGAAGTGACCTTTAAATTATGATTTCTTTATTAAAAATGAAAGTAAAAAAATAATAAAAATGATAGTTATTATCAGGATAGTATTCAAAACTATGTGAAATCAACTTCCGATCTGGTGGAATTTGCCCTTTAAGGGGCTACAGATACATTAAAATGCTATCTTCCAAACTACTAATTAGAACGTTCTGAAATTTTGCACTTATATTTTAGGTGAATTAAAAAACATAACTACCAAGTTCTATTAATATATGCTTAATAGTTTTTCTTTGGTATACAATTATTGTGGAAAAAAGATACATCTTAGAAACGATACAAAATTTTGTATACATAGAATTAAGCGTGGTTTCCACATCACCAGACACCGGAATCAGAAAATCAAAACGGAAATTTTCCGGTAAGAATGATCAGTTTCCATTCTGGTGGCGTGAGCTGTTCCACATTAACAGAAAAGTACGTCGGAAAATTAGAAACCAATCACCATCTGCCGTCAATTTACTGTTCTACTGGAATCCCTGCAACTCCAAATATAAAATAGACGACCAACAAACCGCAGCCTATGAGCTATCTCTTCTCAATTTCGAGGTGTTTGGCTTTGAAATCCGACAGGCTCTTAATAAAATACCATTTGATAAAATATAATCCACATTTAATTATTTTTATAATTTTTTTTAACTGTAGGGATTATATTTTTCTTATATCAGACAAAACATAAATACTGCTTTCACCATGCACAAATTTTATTAGGGACGAAACTTATCTACTGCCAAACTATAATGACTATAAGGGCGTGCGTATTATGACTTTTTTTTTGTAGTCTTTAATAAAATAAAATAAATAAAAATTGTAACAACTTTTCATTTTATGAAACAATAATAGTAGCAAATTGGAAAATTGAGATTATGATTACAAAATGGATGATCGACTTCCGTGCATATTAAAATGAATTCAGGAAGAAAAAAAAATTTTTTTCGAGGGCGGGAAATGAACCCATACCTACAAAATAAGACGCCTGCAACAATACGCTGTGCTACAACAATACGCTAGAATTTGGTATCAAAATTTTGATATTAATAAACAAATCACATTGGTGATAAACTTTTATGAAGTTTTTTCCCCCTGGAAACTCATCCAGGTAGATGCAGAACAGCTTCTTTTCAATATTCTTTTTATTTTTAGCCATATACTTCGAAGTTCGCCAAGGGAGATGGAGAGAATGCAGACTCGATTCGATAGAGACAATAATGGCGGCGAAGCGCCAGACCAACAGCAGCGAAGCCGATGCGATGACGTCATGGCGACGATGCCTTCTGATTGGTTTTCCGTTCTGTGGCGAAACGGAATGGAAATTTTTCTTCAACACAGCTCAACAAACTTTCCATCGAAATTCTGGTGACCAAAAACGGATTGGAAAGGAAGTGACGTCATAAAAATTTTCCGTTATGTTTCCGTTCTGGCGTGATTCCGGTGATGTGGAAACCACGCCTAACTCCTTTAATTTTTTTTCTCGTAAAGAAAGAAATCAAGAATGGCCTGAACTAAAAGATTTTTAATTTATGGTTCTGCTGTGGAGTTACGATTCTTTAAAATTAAGTCTGCAGTAATGCACATAATCCTTAAGCTCAAAACTTTATATCAATCACAGACAATAAACTAATTCAGACAATTTTATTCATATTAGAGAACATGTAAAAAAAAAAAAAAAAAAAAAAAAAAAAAATTGAAGCAAAATATTGCTTAGTTTTGAAGATACCGTAATTTCACGCGGAGAGTCCGCGGACTAAATGTATTTTTTTCATCTGAAAAATGGCTCTGCGGATTATCCGAGGGGCGGATTATCTGGGAACAAATTTTTCCTAAGTGCAATAAATGGTAAACATATAAAGTGACGTCCGCAAGATGGCAGCAGCCATGAGTAACAGAAATAGATGAGAAGTTTACAAAATAATATATTTCACAAATTTGCCCATTTATTTCTGATAGTAATTTATGAAGAACAGTGCTCCGTCTATATAATGGCAATGTTGGGACAAATCCATTTTTTATAACGACTTGCCATTATGTAGACAGAGCGTACGAAATTTCACACTCGCGGATGTTTAAAAGACATTTTCCGAATTTCAAATGTTTATTTATAAATTGGCATCTATCATTTTACATCCTATACAGTCTATTAAATGCTTTAGAATAAGATTTAAGTCAAAAATCGATGTTTATTTTGAAAAAAAAAAAAATGAGTAAATAACAATACTTATTTCGATTTCACTACGCTTGAGTAATATTGACTTACAAGCAGTTTTCACGTTTTTTCGTTTCACCTTTTCCCAATTCCGCCATCGGAAAATTATACTGATTATTTAGTTTAAACCAATTATAAACTCTTCATCAGTAAATAAGAAATTAATTAGTTAAAACTAATTTATTATAACTTTATCCAAATATTTATAAATAAATTGAATTCGTTTAAGTTATTTCAGAAAATGTTAGGGTTGGAAAGCTTCGGACACAAAAGGCAATCGCGTGGCTTACAGATTTTCCCTTCGCTTACACTTCGATAAAAAATTGGAAATTTGCAACTGCAGGCAAATAAACACTGAGTAGAGATTGTACTGTACTTGTGATATAAAGAGATGTACGAAAAAGATAAACAGTTAAATCACCGATTGAGCTTTCGTACACATTTTTTCTGAACTACTTCAGTCACGTGATTCCCGATCTTTTTGCTTGGAAATCAGTATGAAATCAAGTTAACGATCGATCACTATCGAATTTGATTTTAATATTAACGATCAATAAAACTTATGCAATAAAAACTTAACCATAGCCACCGATTAAAGGCCTTCAAGTTGAAGGCTCTGTCAGGGCATAGAAACCTCTACATATCCAGTGGCTACAGCCAGGGTTCTCCCTCTTACCTGGCCTTGTTCTTATCGGTGGCTACGGCTAGCATTTTCCTGTTGTTTTTTTTTCAACCTCATAATAATTATGATCGAAAATTAAAGTGATTGTCAGTTACTGTTATGAAAGTTAGAATATTAGTTGAAAGAAAAACGAAGGAGCACTTTCATTCAGAAGCTCGTACTTGTCACGGGAGATGCATTCACGTGGAGCTGTTCAATTTAGCGTAATCCATGCGTAATATCCATGAAGCGAAATCGCTAAACAGACGCTAAAGTAAAATTGTAAAATTGCCGACACATCGGGGCATTATCCTAATGAAAGCAAGCAAATTTTACAATAAATAAAATCTCATCACAGCTTAATAAATTTTATTGATGCTTATTTCTGTAGATAAAAACACGATGGCCTTTGAATTGATGGTTTTAAATTAACGAGTCATTGTTCAATCTTTTTCTAATATTGAAATTAATATTCTAACCCCTCGGAACAATAATTAACCAGTGACATAACTTTTCATTCATAGATTATTAAGAAAACAGTGTTAAAAAGTTAATGTCGGCGATTCGCTCGGCCGGAATTCACTGTACTTTGCGATTCACGATTAGTTGAAGATGTTATGATGTCACAGAATGCTCTCTATCGCTATTGGCGAGGCTATTGGGCAGCACCCAGCAGTGAGTGCGTTGATAGAATCATGGCCGCTGCTGAAGAAATAAGTAGTTGCGCTCGTTCATTAAAATGAGATTACTCTAATTATTTACACATTTAAATATTAAATTTATAAAAATTTCATTAAATATATAAAAGTAATGAAGATGGCTATGTAAATAATAAAACTACTAGCTAAATTACTATTTAAAATTACTACTTTGAGAAAGGTTTGAAATGAGCCACTTTTTACACGGGCTTGAACTCTCAGATATTCCGCGGATTTACTGAGAAGCGGACTTTCAGAGAAATTTTTTACAGGAAAGATGTTTGTTTTATCCTGCAGATTATCTGGGAGGCAGACTATCTATGTGAAATTACGGTACAATTTTTTGAATGAAGACATACGACAAATGTCCTTTTTATGGTTTAGTAGCCCCGTAAATTGATAAAAAGACTTCTTGTCCACAACTATTCATCATATTCCTGGTAACATCATTCGTATTCTGTTGAATAAAAAAAACGGTTGTGGACAAAGTCTGTTTTTTATCACTTGAAGACTATCCCCAAAGTTCAATGAGGTATACAGATTTAAATAATTCAAAAATTGTTTATAAACCTTACTTAATTACAATAAGTAAAATTAAAATACAATTATAATGGCAATAGAATAAAACAAAAGTCACAGTTACAGAAGTCTAAAAAACTACAAAACAACGTGGATAGAATAATTACATAATTTAATAATCTGTTTAACCATAACAGTATTGTGGTGAAGTGACTTTGCAATTCATTATCACTTCGTCAGCAATCCTTCCGAAGAAGGGTGCCAACAATAATTAAGAAAGGGAGGGATCGATTTGATATGCGTAAAGAGGTTTATTTACAAAATGGAATCAAGATAAATACAAAATTACAAAAGGCAAATACAAAATAGCAGGGAATGATAGTTACTGCTTTAAATTAAATCAATGAAGTGACAAATGTATGATCCTGCATTACTTAGCACCAGTCTAAACAAAGAACTCCCAATTAATTATCAAGTCAAACCTTAACAAGGGACTATGAAAACCCTGTGTGCATACAGGTTACAAACACGAACCTAAAGTCGTTATCCAAAAGGCCTCAAAGGGGTTGGTTAGCGCAAGGGACACAGAGCCAACATACCGGATCCTACACCGGCGGGCTACCACACACCCGAACCAAAACGGGACAAATCAACCTCTATAACTAAACCAAACACCCACAGGCAACCTAAAACAAGTACCCAGCATGCACACTACAAGAAAATACCAAACCTTCCCCAAAACAAGATGATAGTTTAGTTACCCACTGTGCTAAGAATACACTCACATAGAAATGCCTTACAAAAATCACTTAATAAATATCAACAATAAAAATGGCAGACTAAGACAAGATCAAAAGTGGCAAACAGAGATGACAAAACTAGCACATAACTAAGCCAAAAATTCTCCCCACTAAAACATATAGATAGATAGTCACACCTAAATTAGGGACACAATAACCACACCGTGTGACACAAACTGGTCACAGACATGGAACTTCCGCCATGTAACACAAAGACAAAGAGCATGGTCGCTGCAGTGGGAAACAAAGCCAACCTACCGGATCCAACACCGGTGTGCTACACAGAACCCGAAATCCAGTCCGTACCAACGGGACTAGCCATGCAAAACAAGCGGGTCTACACATCCACTGCCAACGAGCCACAAGACCAAAGCCCCTACAAAACACCAGTAACAAGAATGCACTTAAATCCAAATGCCCCAAACAATCCAAAAAAAAAAGGGCTGCTTAGCTACCCTATGTGCTAGTTTTGATAACATACTAAATGCTCCATTAACGATCTATTCAAAAAAAATATACAGTCAAACTTCGACAATTCTATAACACAAAAATCATTAATAACATAGCAAGCTCCAAGTTAGCACAACATAACAAACTTTTCTTAATTTAACTTAACATCTTATCATACTTACTACAATACAATCTCATACTTCAATCACAAAATAATCTCCCTAGGCTAATACAAATCCAAAATTCAACTTTCAAATAAACAACTTATACTTCTATTCACTTTTCAATCATAACATTAAAATACAGATAAGTCACTGATGCTGCCATACTAATAAACTTGATAATACTAATCAATTCCCCTATAGGAATACAATAAAGCAAATCCTCACAATCCAAAGTTAACAATTTTACAATCTACAATACTAAATACAACCCAAAGCTATCTAAATAATTCTAAACGTTTTAACACTTCAATAAACAAAGATCACATTCTAAAATTCCCGCTAATAACAGCATAAATCTTATTAAATCCATTCCCGCTACAATTCAAATCCATAATCCAAATTTAACGAACTAGCACAAAATTTCACTGAAGCTTTATACTAAATCCCACTACAAAGAATCCAATAATCTAAACTCAACAATAAAACAAAGGTTTACCACGTGGTTTTTCTCTTTCCGTAAAGAGAGTAAGTTAGGCCTAACAATCGCTTACAAAGTTACAGGAACCCAGTCTGGGCGGAACACAACTGTTCCCGGGCTACCGTCATCTGCTTCGGCATCGTCGTCATCTTCTTCCTTCTTCCATCTTATACACGTCCTAGCTGGCTCGACTCTGGATCTTGAATGCCATCCTCATGCGACAATCGACAATCTAACAGTGAAGTGTACATTTGTTAGGATGGGACGAAAGCAGCGCTTTCAAAAAGCTCATCCAACCAGAATAAACACCAAATGAAATACACTGAGGTAGTCAAGAAACCTAAAAAACCCAAGCGGTCTTCCATATTATACAAAAAAGAAAATAAGATTGACGATTGTCTGAAACAAAAAAAAAAAAAAACGAAAAAAAAATTACAGGGGAAAAAAAAAATAAGATTATCACATCTTCCAGTAGTCTGGGAAAGAGACGTTGCTAATATCTTCAAAATTGATGTCAAGAACGTGCCTCGGTTTACGATACTTCGTATGCCAGTTCATATTCATTGAGTTCTCCAGTATCCCTTTCACAAGCTTATTGTCGTGAGTCTTCATCTTCTGTATCATAATCAAAAGGAGATCCTGTATAAACTTACCGATATGGGCCATGTTTAAATCGAGCTGGATGGATTGGTTTTTCATCGTCCTTCTGTCCAGCTGGGCAATGGTCCTCAGGGTAACATTCTGGAATGACTGTAGTTCACCTCCATCTGGTTTTACAGATAGTCGCCCACGCAGGCATGCCATAGAGGAGTATGGTCCGGATAATCGATTTGTACAGAAGTAGCTTGTTGTCAATGCTGACAGCGCTGTTGCAACCCATAAGAGCTATGATACTGTACTTAGCCCTCTTTGCTTTGTTCAGAGCATAGGACATATGCTGATTCCATGAGAGTCTTGAGTCAATGATAACTCCCAGATACTTGTAGTTGTCCACCCAGTCCAGTTTCTTATTGAACAGAACAAGAGAATCTGGGGGATGCTTGAGCTTCCTATTGAGGTACAAAGCCTTGCACTTTCCGACGTTAAGGTTCAACTTCCAGCAGTTAAACCAGTCTTCGAACTGCTTCAAGGCGCACTGCAGCCGAGTGATAACGTGAGCCGGCTGGTGTGCCCATGTCATAATGGCAGTGTCATCCGCATAAAAATACAGATTACAATTATCGGGTTTTGGGAAATCATGTA
>JAHWFO010026423.1:152155-165667 GCA_023313115.1 Rhysida immarginata | reverse complement strand
AACAAGGAGTCCCATTTCTTGGAGGGGGGGTGGGGAATCAGGTGGGTCGAGGCTGTGGAGGGCACGTTTTCGGCATTGTACCATACGGGAGATGGTAGACTGGGAGTACCCATTCATATGAGCAAGGCAGCGGATGATGCGGAATTCAGATAGGTGGGGGGGGGGAGTCAATAAGGAAACGTA
Source organism: Rhysida immarginata (assembly GCA_023313115.1). NCBI lineage: Eukaryota > Metazoa > Arthropoda > Chilopoda > Scolopendromorpha > Scolopendridae > Rhysida > Rhysida immarginata. The sequence continues at coordinate 165,484 of JAHWFO010026423.1, read as the reverse complement.
AGGAAGCATGCTTGTGTATAGGTGGGTGTGAGGAAGAGTGGTGGATAAGGTAGTTGGTTTACGGAATACGGAGAAGGTTAAGCGGTTGGTGCGGATATTGTTAGTAGTAAGGACTAAAGGTATGGGAGGGATCTGTTACTTTCGGCTTCGAACGTGAACTGGATATGGGGGCAGGACGAGTTAAAATCATCAGCAATGGCAGGCGGGGAGGTTAAGCAGGAATCATAGAGTACAAGGATGTCATCGACATAACGGTAGTAGGCGATGATGCTAGTAATATTAAGGAGGGGGGGGGGGAACAAAAGTTAGTTCTAAGTGTTTTAAGTAAACTTCTGACAAGAAACTACTCAATGGGAATAGAAGGAATTGAAATAGGAGTAGTTCTGTGAGGATATGATGGATAGGATAGACGAAAGATCGATAGCATCGGGTTTAGGGAGAGAAGAGGAATACAGAAGTTTTTCGAGGATTTTGAGGGTGTAAGAGACGGGGATATTAGTGTAGAGGTTAATAATGTCAAGGGACATAAGGGAGGTGTGCTATTGGTAGTGATGTTAGAGAGGGAATTAGTTAAAATGAGAGAGTTATGGACATTGTACGTGTTAGGAAGAACTTTGAGGTTAAAAAGGAAGGTGGAAAGGGATTTAGCAACCAAGTATGCGGGGGCGGGTGAGTAGTTAACGACAAGACGAATAGGAATGTTAGGTTTTTGGATTTTTTGAGGGAATTAAGATTAGGGGCTCGGGGGCTGGGAGGAATAAGGTGGCGTAGGTGTTTGAAGTGGGGGGGACTTATTGATAATGGAAATGATGGATGACTGGAATTTGGTGGTAGGGTCGGAAGGGAGGATTGCAAAATTATTGGTAAATAATTACAGTTGCATTACCTTTGTCAGCTTTTGCAAGTATCGCATCTGACTCAGATAGTTTTCTCTTCAAGGTGGCAGAGGCTGCGGCATCTTCGATTTGTTCACGGTCAGTCGTGGCGGTTGTAGACTCGTTAAAGGCTTTCCGTATTAGGTGGCCGGCGATGGCTCGTGCTGGGAGGCGTTCGTTCCGGGGTAGCATAGAGATGGCAACTTCCATGTTGGAGATGATTGTGTGAAAGTCTGGCCATGTGGGTTTTCTGGAAACGTGTTTTAAGCCTTTGCTGAGAAGGCTTTACTCGTTGTCAGAAATCTGGATTGTAGTAAGATTGACCACGTTAGGGAGGAAATCAAAGTCACATTTGGGAGGACGAGTTGGTGTAGCACTGCGTCGGAGGTCGTCAAGTTTCTTACACAATGTAGCGAATTTTTGTAATCTTTCCTTGTATTTGCTTTTGTACTTTATATATATATATATATATATATATATATATATATTTTCAGTTTGTATTTCTTCAATTTTGTATTTATTTAGTCCTGTTTTGTCATTTTAACAACAGGATACGACCTCTTTTTGGTCCGCGTTTGCAACCCACGCATTTTTTGTTTTTCTTTTCTTTCTTTTTCCTTAGTTTCTTTGACTTTATGGTTAATTTTCTTATTGGTTACTTTTTTGTCTTGCCCTGTCCCTCCATACTCACTGGTTCATACGTATCCAAATTTCTGTATATAAAGGCTTGCGAGCCTCTTGTTGTGTATCCTTGAAGAAGCCGGGAATAAATGGCGAAACTAGTCGATAATCCTGTTGTCCATCTTTTATACTGCAAAGCCACCACTCACTTCATCAGTAAGTACAGTATTATGGCCCACCTCTTTCTGATATTTCACCAACCTTTACTAAGATGTTCCACACTAAGAAAAAACATGCTGCCACGATCCAGAACATTTGGTTTAACCGCATATGCATCCGAGGGCACCTGGAACCTAAGTATGCCCAAGTTAATATCCATAACAAGTCCACCGCCGCCAAAGCAGCACGGGCTGCAGCCATCAGAACCTGGGTAAACCGTGCAACCTCTACTTTGTATCATAAGAAACACCGCCTCACCCAGGAAGTGTTACGCCTTCACCTCGTTTCCTCGTTCGTGCCACCTGAGAGTCTGATGTCCCTTGTTGACGAAGACGACATCAGATTGCAGTCTTTCAAAGAACACAAGTTCGCTACATTGTGTAAGAAACTTGACGACCTCCGACGTAGTGCTACACCAACTCGTCCTCCTCCCGAATGTGACTTCGATTTCCACCCTAATGTGGTCAATCTTACTACAATCTAGACTTCTGACGAGCAAAGCCTTCTCATCAAGGGTCTAAAACACGTTGTTTCCAGAAAACCCACCTGGCCAGACCTTAACACAATCATCTCCGACACAGAAGTTGCTATCTCTATGCTACTCCAGAACGAACGCCTCTCAGCACGAGCCATCGCCGGCCACCTAATACGGAAAGCCTTTAACGAGTCTACAACGGCCCCAACTGACCGTGAACAAATCGAAGACGCCGCAGCCTCCGCCACCTTGAAGACAGAACTGTCTGAGTCAGACGCAATACTTGCAAAAGCTGACAAAGGTAATGCAACTGTAATTATTTACCAATCTATGTACATCGATAAAGTCATCGACTATATCTCAGCCAATAATTTTGTCACCCTCCCTTCCAACCCTACCACCAAATTCCAATCATCCATCATTTCCGTTGTCATTACGTCACCCCGCTTCAAACACCTATGCCACCTTATCCCTCCCAGCTGCCGAGCCCCTAATCTTAATGCCCTCATCAAAATCCACAAACCTAACAATATGCCCATTCGTCCCATTGTTAACTACTCACCCGCCCTCACACATCCTAATAGCTAAATCCCTCTGCACCTTCCTTTTTAACCTCAAAGTTTTTTCTAACACGTACAATGTCCCTATCTCTCTCACTTTAACTAATTCCCTCTCTAACATCACTACCAATGAGCACACCTCCCTTATGTCCCTTGACATTACTAATATCCCCGTGCCCTATATCCTCAAAAAACCTCTGTATTCTTCTCCTCTCCCTAACCCGACGCTATCGATCTTTTGTCTATCCTATCAGTCATATCCTCAGAGAACTACTTCTCCTATTTCAATTCCTTCTATTCCCATTTAGTAGCTTCTTGTCAGAAGTTTACTTACAACACTTAGAACTAACTTTTGTTACCCCCCTCCTTAATAATACTAGCATCATCGCCTACTACCGTTATGACGATGACATCCTTGTACTCTATGATTCCCGCTTAACCTCCCCGCCTGCCATTGCTGATGTTTTTAACTCGTTCTCCCCCCATTTCCAATTCACCTTCGAAACAAAAAGTAACAGATCCCTTCCATACCTAGACGTCCTTATTACTAACAATATCCGCACCGCTTAACCTTCTCCGTATTCCGTAAACCAACTATCTCCTCCAACCTTATCCACTACTCTTCCTCACATCCACCTATACACAAGCATGCTTCCTTACGTTTCCTTATTGACCGGGCCTTGAAGCTCCCCCTCAACCCCCCCGCCCACCTATCTGAATTCCGCATCATCTCCTCCCTTGCTCATATGAATGGGTACTCCCAGTCTACCGTCTGCTACAACGCCGAAAACGTGCCCTCCTCGGCCTCGACCCACCTGATTCCCCATCCCCCTCCAAGAAGTGGGTCTCCTTGTTATATTTGAGCCCCCATTTTGTATATCTGTCGTCTCTCGGCCTGCGAGCATCCCCACGGCCCCCCCCCCCCTCTTCTCTCTGTCATCTGAATCCACTCTCCACCGTTAATCACGATAAGTCTGACCAACCAGGAGTATACCGCATAAGTTGTGCCTTTTATGACAAATACAGAGTGGGCCAGAAAAAAGGATTGATGAAAATTTTCTAAGTTCAATGGGTATAGTCCACTGGGGGTCGGTCATCAGTGAAAGGAAATGTAACATGAGACGTGTCCATACAAAAATAGGAGATGATGGTTTACTGAAAAAAAAACTCTCTCACCCACAATTTCACGAAAGAAAAAAATTACATTGTTGCAACAAAGGATTGACAATTACAGGTGATTAAGTACTAACCTAACGGAACCTCTCACCCCCATTGGACCATACCCATCGAACTTAGAAAATTTTCATGAATCCTTTTTTCTGGCACACTCTGTATTATATAGGCCTGTCAACTCGCAGTTCACATTATGCCATCCACCTGACAAACACCGTACACTCCCTTAGACCACAAAACGAAGTGATGTTCGTTATGCATGTTTGCAGTAAACCCTCCAAAACAGCCATCCTGGAATCTATAAGGCCAAGACGTCCAACCCCGACCAATTACTCAATTGCCAGAATGACTTCGATGTGTTCGCCATGCTCAATCCTATCAGACCTTTTGTAATCTTTCCTTGTATTTTCAGTTTGTGTTTCTTCAATTTTGTATTTTTCAGTCTTGCTTTATATAACTTTTATTTTCATTTCGTAATTCTTCAGTTCTGTATTTATTCAGTCCCGTTTTGTCATTTTGACAACCGGATAAGACCTCTTTTCGGTCCGCGTTTGCGACCCACCCATTTTTTGTATTTCTTTTCTTTCTTTTTCCTTAGTTTCGTTGACTTTCTGATTAATTTTCTAATTGGTTACTTTTTTGTCTTGCCCTATCCCTCCATACACAATGGTTCATATGTAACCAAATTTATGTATATAAAGGCTTGCGAGCCTCTTGTTGTGTATCCTTGAAGAAGCCGGGAATAAATGGCAAAACTAGTCGATAATCCTGTTGTCCATCTTTTATACTGCAAAGCCACCACTCACTTCGGCACTAAGTGATTAAGGCAAGCATCGTAGCTGATGAAATACACAGGCCCCGACAGTGAAAAGTCACCTAATCTCCTTACTCGAAGCAACAATGTAACCTTCATTGTTTATAACAAAGGCAAAAAATACTGACTGCTGAAGTCCAAGATGGAAACAATGAAGATTACATTTTTGCTTGGAATAAGATGGTCAGGTGACTTTTCTGCACCAGGCCAACACCACCTTTACTCAGGGCTCTTTATGTGGTGTTGGTCGGGCCTGTCTTTTTCGTCGGCTGCGGCATGTATTAATTTCATCAACCACTGTTCACGCAACATATAAACACGACCAGCCGATTGTTCACGCAAACACCACGGCCTAATTGTTCACACATGCAAGTAAACAAACATAAACCAAGTCTATTTCATATATATAGATATAAATATTATTGATTTCTATGTTTTTAAGATACTTATTTCCAGTTTTAGATATTTTCCTTCATTGTGGTAGTATTACACAGCTGTGTGTTAAATTTCAACTTTATAACTTATTTCCAAGTTGCATCTTAAAACCGGACAAACATACTTATGTATGTTATAATCCTAATTATGGCAAATAAATTTTATGTCTTTTCAAGCTTGAATATTATAAAAAGAAGAAAATAGCAAGGATATATTAATAATAAAATAGTTTTATTTATAGTATTTTCTATTTTCATTACCTTAGTCATTCTAGATTTATAGACAATTTGCAACAATTTTATTGAAATATACATGTATTATTAATAATTTTAAACAATCATAAAATATACAAATTAATTTAGTTTGTTTTATTTTTATAACAAAGGGGTCCTCCATAAATTACGTAACGCTTAAGGGAGAGGTAGGGAGTTATCAGGTATGGCATTATGTAACGCTTCTTTTAAGATTTATTTGAGACTAAATTTGTAGGATGGTTAAATTTATCAAACATGATGGCTTCGACCTTCATGACTGGATACTTGTAAAACCTTCCAATTGTGGAATATTCTTCCTCTTGAATTATGCGAAATAGTATTAGAGTGCTACTTTCCCTCTTGCAATGTTTTGTACTACGATATTAAAAGAGTTTATTTAACTACTTGGAGCCTGAATTAATTTTGAAATTATTAGAAATATTTAATAGAAATATTATTAGCATGATGCACAAGTCTATGAAATTACTTTATTACAGATATAAAATCCTTTATCCGAAATTCTAAAAACCGCATTTTATTGTCGAGGGTCGAGCATCAGTTATAAAGCTTGATTAGTGTAAATTTCACTATAGTGTAAATAAAAGTTGTACCAGGCCTAGACGAATGAATGTTATACCAGGTTGGTAAAAATAAAGAGTAGTGCCCCCCTAATTTTTCAGGAGAATGTCGGGCACTTGGTTGCGTCATGGTTTGATTTTTTTTTTTACTCTACCCTCTCAGCTTAATAAGCACAAGATTTACCTTATTTTTTAATAATATATTAATTTAGAAATTCTAAAGGGGAGAAAAAACATAAACCCCCTGCACCAACACTGTGTACAAACTGTGTGTACAGTTAAAATTTGATCGAATTTAAACAAGAGGTCTCCAAGTTATGATGTGCCTTTAACTATGTGTACCGTTAAAGCACACGATGCAGCCAACATCATATCACGTGCTCACATGTGAACTAACCAGCACGTTTTACGATGTTGACTGCGTTAACTCGGAAACTACTTGTTGTAATTCCATCAAATGTTAACGGTACACACAGTTTTATGTACCCTATTATTCACCCAAATTTCGTTATCTTAGGTATTACAGAACTTGAGTTATTAACATGTTGATCTTGGTGGTGGTATTTTTATTTCTGTTCATATCTCGGTTATCATTCAAATTACTGTAGGTTCTATGCTCATATGATTTTTTTTTTTTTTTTTTTGCTTAGAATTACCCATACTACCTCCCCTAAAAGTTTGTCAGTGTACTTAAAATTCACCCTCTAGTGTAAATAAAACTTGTACCAGGCCTAGACGAATCAAGGACTGGTAAAAATAGAGAGTAGTGCCTCGCTAATTTTCCCGGAGGATATCAATAAGTATTTGTTTTGAGAAGTTTCACAAAATGTTCATTGTGAAATAACAGCACATCTTGTATTACTTTTTAGTGTTATTTATCAAAGTCTCTGTAAAGAAGGTCCGTTATGGCCTTTTCAGGAAAGGTACAGTACTTTGGTTTTTGATACCTTTCGGGTTATGGATTAAAAGCTAGCTCCTCCCTCTGCACCCCCCCTCCTCAAGTGATAGCACATTCTTCAGTAAAACACTGCACAGTTACATCATGATTGAGTTTCTGCACTAATTTCATTTATTGCTTATTCATCACAATAAATGCTTCACATGGTTATCCATCTGGAGTCCTGTTTGATATTTGCTCTCAGTAAAAACAACAAAAACACTTCCTGTAACAGCAAATGCATGGACAATCTGTATGATCATTGAGTCACAACTGACATTTAACCCAAGTAGTGCAGCGATATTTAAAATCATGGAGGCATTAATGCATTGATCTCTTTTATCGTACCATCTATGTTTAATAAGTAACTGCTTTATCAAATTTTATAATATTTTAAGGAATTCTTGAGGGAGAAAAATTTTTTTCTCGAACACCTATTTTTTTTTTTTTTTTAGCAGCTACGGGGGGCATGATTTTATCACATGACCACCGTAGCAGCTATTCACAGGCACGGGGATTTCTTGTGTTTGTTTCTCCACTTTAGAATTTCTGAATAAATATATTATTAAAAAAATAAGGAAAATTGTGTGCTTATTAAGCAGAGAAGGTAGAATAAAAAAAAAAAAAAATAAACCAATATGCAACCAAGTTGCCCCACACCCCCCCCAAAAACTCGGGGGGGGGGGGCACAGCTCTTTTTTTTTTTTTTTTTTTTTTAACAACCTGGTATAAAAAATATTAATTAAAAAAAAATGATTAATAAAAAATAAAAAGTAATAAATAAAATCAAAATAAAAAGCTGACGTTTCAGATAGATACTATCCTTTTTGGTTTTACTTCTGATTTAACTTCTGTTTACTCTTAATTAAAACCGATTTACACAGTCCTCTGTTTATTTTACTCTTTTTATTATTATCATAATTACTACTAATATTATTATTGGTTATATGGTAATGTTTTTACTTATAAAAAATTATCATTACTATTATTATTGTTGTTGTTATTGTCGATGCCATTTACTGCCATACAAATTTTTACAAATTTATATAATTTTAGATTATTTTATAATTGTTTTATGGATGCCCATGGACAGGCCCACTGGCCTTTTGGGTGCCTTTTTATTCTTTAGATACAATATTACTTAATTTATTTGATTTTTCTTTTATATTGTTGTTGTAAAATTTGTATAATAACTAAATAAATAAATATTTATTATTTTTTTATTAACCATTATTTATTTATACCAATTAAAGGAACACTGAAAACACTAATCCACGTGATAATTTTTACTGATTTAGACGTACCTTTCGGAAACCAAATTAGGAGTGAGTCAAGGACTCACCCATGAAGGAAATTTGGTTTCCGAAATGTACATCTGAGTCAATAAAAATAATCATGTGAATTAGTGTTTACAGTGTTCCTTTAATTAGTATACTAGTGTCCACAATTTCTGGCTTTTATTGTTTAAATTATTTATTTATATTTTAATTAATAAGTTTTATTGTATCCCAGGGTTTTTGGGTCTCCTCCTTCTCTCATATATATCCGTTAATTTGGTGTAACATTTATTTGTCTAGGCCTGATACAACTTTTATTTACACAAATCAAACTTTATAACTGATACTCGCCCTTCAACAATAAAATGAGGTTTTTAGAATTTCAGATTAAGGATTTTATACCTGTAATAGTTAAAAAGTAATTCCACAGACTTGTGAGTCATGCTAATAATATTTCTATAAAATATTTCTAACACATGTAATTTCAAAATTAATTCAGGCTCCAAAGGGTTAAATAAACTCTCTTAATATCGTGGTACAAAACATTGCAAAAGGGAAATTAGCACTCTAATACCACATTCTTCTTATTCTCTGATAATACTATTTCGCATAACTCAAGAGGAAGATTATTCCACAACTGGAAGGTTTTACAAATGTCGAGTCATGAAGGTCGAAACCATCATGTTCGATAAATTTAACCATCCTCAAATAAATCTTAAAAGAAGTGTTATGTAACGTCATACCTGATAACCCCTCCATAATGCTGTACAAAACACCCCCTCCCTCCCGTAAGCGTTACATAACTTATAGACGACCCGTTTGTTATAAAAATAAAACAGTAAAATTAATTTGTATATTTTATGATTGTTTAAAATTATTATTAATACATTTCAATAAAATTGTTGCAAATTGTCTATAAATCTCAGACTAAGGAAATGAAAATAGAAAGTACTATAAATAAAAATATTTTATTATTAATATATTCTTGCTGTTGTCCTCTTTTTATAATATTCAAAATTGAAAATACATAAAACTTACCTACCATAATTACTATTATGTGTAACATAATTACAATGATAAAAAGACCAAGAATCATTTAAAACGACTAAATGTTTGTGAAACACGACTAAAGCCTGGTTCACATAAAGTGTGTTGTGCGTTGCGCCAACGTTGTCTCTTCTGTCAGCGTTGTGAGCGTTGTAATCATCAAGCGCTGACGTTGGCGCAAGATGGTGCTGCCAGTTCACATAACTTCCTTTCCGAATGTCGGCCTCGACGTTATGGAATGGCATAAAAATTTAACATAGATTTTAAAATCACTGCGAAACTAGTAATTCAATAGACTACTTAAAATAAACTCTATTAGAAATTAAGAAAAAAAATAGATTCGACGTAGGTTTTCAAGAATTTTTATTACACAAATTGTTTTATTATTTATTTCATCATTTGATAAACCTGGGAGATTTCAGTTACAGAAAAAACAATCCTTAATTTTAAGGTTTCAGAATAAACCTACGTTTGTTAATTATTTGCCCTACCTTTGAAAAATGATGCTGCCAACACGCAGAGAAGAAAACAAGAGGAGGGGAAAAAAAAACAAAAAAATAAACAAAAAAAAAAAACAGAAAAAATATATAAAAAGATTAAGGAAGGTCCCAGGTCAGGGTTACAGCTGACCTCCAAAACAAATTTTTTTGAATAAATAAAAAAATAAATAAATAAATAATAAAATAGACTGTATCAAACCATCGATTATATTAAATATCAATACCCCAAAATATCGATTATCACACGACATTACTTCACGCCATATTTATTTGTTTTTTGGGTATAATATTGTTCTGAAGGGTTAGATATTAATTTCACTGTTAGAAGACGATTGAACAAAGGCTGAATAATTTAAAGCCATCAACTCAAATCCACCGTGTTTCTAACGGATAATTTTTTACCATGACTGTCAACGAACTGCCGAACTGCGCGAGCATTCTATGACATCACAACACTTTGGAGTAGAGTGGGCTTGATAGAATTGCGACATAATACTTTAACACGTGAAATACATAATAAAGCGATAATAATTTATGAATGAAAATATGTCACTGGTTAATTATTGTTCTGAAGGGTTAGAATAATAATTTCACTGTTAGAAAACGATTGAACAAAGGCTCGATAATTTAAAGCCATCAACTCAAATCCATCATGTTTAAATCGGATAATGTTTTACCGATCAGCGATCATTTTGCCTTCGTACTGTTGACATCTGATAACAACATCAACTTCTAATCCGATACACATTACAATGGATCCAACATTTTACCTGCTTTTATTACCTAATCACCAATTTTATTGATTGTAGCTGGGGTTTTTTTTTTAATTTATTAAAAAGAAAACGTATTTAGTGAAGGTGGTGGATACACTGCTATTTCATGATTGGCTAGCGTGCTTGCTGCTGATAGGAGAACGTTGATCCACACCAGTGTCGAAAGTTGAAATTTTTTAAAGCACTGAACGCACGACGTTCGCCTGACGCATGACCAACGGACGCACGGAAAAAGTTATGTGAACCGAAATTGACGCAGCAACGCACGAAGCAACGGTTACGCAACGCACAATGCACGTTATGTGAACCAGGCTTAAATGATTGTGAAAATGAACATGAAAAAGCTTTATTGAAGATCAAAAACATGATAGCAACTAGTAATTGACTATAGACTCCAAACTGTTACAACACTCTCCCGAGTTTCTGCTGAGAAACTTTGGTCATATGCTTTATCGAGGTTCAGAAAGCAAACATCGACATAATTTGCATACTCATAGGTTTCTTAAAATTTGCCTTAGAGCGAAGATGTGATCCGTTGTGCTTCAGCAATATCAAAAACTACAGTGTTCCTTTAATGGCCCGTTCACAATGGGTCGGCAAGGCAGTAAAGCGGCGAAGTGTCTTTTTCCGACTCCCCCCTCCTGCCTCTTCTGCTGCCCGCGCGAGTTGTTCCCACTGGCCCAGCACGAGAGAAGCAGCAAGCGAAGAGAAATATAATGGTGGCGTTGTTTCGATCTTAAGTTATTGCAGCGAAACTTCGGACGAACTTCATGGTTCATAGAAACTTGTATCCGAAATTTGCTATATCTGAGACAATTCGGAATTTGTTATATCACTGTTGAAAGGCCAATTGACACAGTTGGGAATTCCGAATTGTTTCGTTTATTTTTTGTATCACCAGAGTTCGTTATAAAGGACTTCAACTGTAATTATATGTCGCTGAGAAAGCATAATTAAAACATAACAAAACAGAGTGTACAAATAACAATCTAGTTTTATTTATATTTGTTCAGTGTGCATATTTTTCTCGTATTTATAAAAAGTCATCAAGACTATTTTTAAATTTGATTGTCGCAACATCGATCGGCAACATTTCCAATCAAAGCGATCAAAAACGAAGTTCGTGATGACGTTTCTGTTCTAAAACTTGCTAATTTCGAACTGAATTATCTAAATTAGGCTGTGCGATTGTTCGGTCCTGGATATGTTCCACAACAATCCTCTACTGTGTAGAAACTAAAGAAAGCACTTTATGGTCTCCATCAGTCTGGGGGGAGCAGCAACTGTTTGCCTGGAAGTCAGCGTACCCTGATACGACCACAATGTGGTGGATAAGAAATCGTGATTCATCCGACCAGGCAACTCTCTTCCACTTATCCATGGTCCAGTCTCAATGTTACCGGGCCCACTGAAGGCGTAGTTGACAATGACGCTTGGTTAGGTTAGTTGACAATGACGCTGCGCAGTCCCATATCCAACAGTGTCCGCTGAACTGTGTGTTCCAAAACACTTGCACTTGGACCTGCATTGTATTGGGCAGTCAGCTGAGCCACTGTCTGGTGCCGATCTTGCTTTACCAAACGGGCCAGCCTCCGACGTCCTTTTATTTTAATGACGCGTGGACTTCCAACACCTTCGCATCTACTGCTGTTTTCACAATCATTTATCCACTTTATATAAATACTAACAGCAGATCGTGAACAACCTACCAGTCATGCAGTTTCGGAGATACTCGTTCCGAGTCTTCGGGCCATTACAATCTGCCCTCTATCAAATCGCTTAGATCAGCAGCCTTTCCCATCACTCGCAAAATTAAGTGCAAGACTGACTCTTTACCTTCTCCAGCAGCAGTTAAATACCTTTCTCACTTAATTACGTGCCTTCCACATGATCCAGATGAATTCATTTACCTATGACTGGTGTCAGTGTTTGTGTTGTTTTGGTTTGTATTACATGGTGGTTGTTCGTGCTTGGTGGAGTGATATATTTTTTTTTTCTGCTTATTTTTTTTAAGTCGTTTGGTGCGTTTAATTGTGAACTAAGGTTATTTGTAGTCCTTGGTATTATTTGGAGTCGGGTAAAAGGTTTGTGTTAAGTGTTTATTTTGACAAGAGTGTAAGGGTTGAAATCATTAAAGATTTGTGTCTCATTATTAAGTAATAATTTGTTTCATCGTAGATAATTTTTTTTTTATTATCCTGATTGTTGCCGTTGTTAAATTTTAAGTTTATCCCAGGGAACTGCAGCAATTGCTTGCTTAATATTTTGGAAACATTGTTGTGGCAGTTTTTCTGGGTATGAGAGACAGTAACAGAGCGGTAGGGGAGAAGTCATTGTTTTAGTGAGAGCGTTCGTTGTTGTGCTTGGCAGAGAAGTTTTGGCTTCGAGATCGTTCCCAGGTGTTTGGCTTCGTGTTTAGAGCGAAAAGAAATAGAGCAGTCGCCATTACGGAAATTTCTATCGTGACTGTTTTTCTAAGACGATGTTGGGAGATATATATTAGTGATTGCGTGATACGGACACGTTTTACAGCTAATATTAAACTCTTTTAGACTGTATTTGAAGCGTGTTCACATTGCAAGATTAAGAGTGTATGACTCCTAATTTTATGTTTATACGGGCTGTCAGTCTTTAAAACCATATATTTGTGGTTGTAATTAGTGGTCGGTTAATGTTTTTAACCCGGTTAATCAGAGCTTGTAAAGCGGAGCTGTACTCATTGCGTTGTTCATAATGTCTATACTTTCACATGCAAACAAGTCTGTATTGTTTGGTACAGCCATTTATCTGG
>JAHWFO010026423.1:136526-152145 GCA_023313115.1 Rhysida immarginata | reverse complement strand
AAGAGTTTAGGAGGGAATACCGTGTGTAGTTGCGTTAATTGTAAAGCATCAACAGGCTTGGTGCAAGGGGCTAATGCTCTCTCCCCTGGTGATCCAATCTCGATGAGCATTGTGCTGATTAGCTCAGGATTGGTAAGTAATTAAAGGAGAGCGTGACGCTTCCCTGTGGGTGTGTCCCTTCTCCTGCTTGGTCCGTTGTCAATTAGTCCAGATCAGTGCAGATTATTTGGCTAAGAACCTACCATTGCTGGCTTTTGGACAGCACATGGGTCAGTGCATGTGACCGCTTAGCTTAAGGAAAGGTCATTAAGAGTAGTGTGTTCAGCTTTGATAGTTTCATTAAAGTTCAATGTTCAATTGTTTACTATTGACTGTAATTTAGATTTTACAGGGGCCCCTGAAATATTTGATTATTGTAATGCAACATTGGTTAATTGATTTATTAAAAATGGATTTTGAATATTTCACCCACTCAGGGCACATACCAATGTGGTGATGTTCATAATGTTTTGGCTCTCAGTGTAGTTCAATCTCTTTCGTTAACCCCCCCCCCCCCTCCTCAAGCCAACCATCCTTATCCACCCTCAATTTCCACCACTTAAAACCTTGAATAGGCCAAACCAGCCTCTATGCACTCCCTGCGAGCCTGCACTATGACTCACTGACCACGTCTAATGTTCCCCACAATCTGACTCCGTTTACCATGACAGGGTGCCTATTGTGCCCCTAACTCTGCCTGCGGGATATTGTACCTAACCACCCTCTTCCGGTTGACTTTATTAGGGACAGACCATTTTCCCACCTCCAGGCTTACCCCTTTATATAGGGTCTTCTTTTGGCCAATTATGGGAGTTAGGCCTCCACCAGAAAACCCACACTCCTCCACCATTGTCTCGAGCTCGCAAACAGATGACTGCGATTTAACGGTGGTCATATGCCTCGATTTACATCCCTCTTGCCCCATGGTGTTTCCAGGCACCGCTACAGTGCTAGTGCACCGGAACAAAAGATCCTTCAGGATATCGATCCCGAGGATCCCATCATAACGGGCGGTCAACGAAGGATGCACCAGAAAACATCTTTGGTAACATCTACTTTAGGGTAACACCTTGACTGATGTGTAGGCAACCTCAGTTGACCACCTTCATGGTCATGTCCAATTTGTGGTAGCTAACTTGTGGTAGATTGCAGCACAATTCCCCATTGATCAGGGATACCGCGTTGACGAGCATATCGAACAGTTGCCCTTGGATATGCACACTGACACGGTAAAGTTTATCGTTGTTGCACTTGTATACCACAGTTCGCTCCACTTCAGTCGATCTGACTGTATTCCTCCTTGGCTCCGAGGGACACTCACGGGCATAATGCCCTGATTGTCCGCATTTAAAACAGCCAAAGCCCCCCCCCCCCCCCAGACCAGTTGGGTCAGCCGCCATCATTTAATAATTCTTATACAGAGCAAGTAAGCGTGTCTACCCTGTCTTTTAATTCTTAATTTTGTCCATTCATGAGTAGTGCTCCATTCTCCCATATGCTGAGGCGTCACTGGGTTTCCTTCCAGCTTTTTGGCACTGGGCAGGAACAGGGATCACGTCATGTAACTTCTTTGAGTAATCTCGTTCGACGTTGACCGAAGATGTGGGAGAGGAGGTTCCGCAGCACTTGGTAGCTCTCTATGCCAAACAGTTCAAACTCAGCTGCTTTGCGGACCGCATTGCCTGCTTGGCCACCGTCCCCTTGATCTCATCAATCCATTATGCGAAGGCGCCAATGCTGTATAATTCCCAGAAACCTGGTAATATTGAACCTAGCAATATCCCTGGAGAACGTGGTCACAGTCCCCGTGAACCCAGCCAATTGCTCTGTAGCTGCAGCAGGTCCAGGACAAAAACCCTGGCGGAAAGAAACCCCAGACAAGAATCACGTGGACATTAACCCCGCCACCATTGAACAAACACCCCACTCCTACCTCAAGTAAAAAAAAAAAGTAAAAAATAGAAACAAAACTATTTAAAGTTTTCTATATGATTAAAAAAAGGTCTCCAAGTCCAGCAGTGGTATCTTTTTTTCCGAATGGCTCCTTACAGAGTTTACATAGTGGATGCAATGCTATTACTGACCAATTCTGCATACATATTACACAGAATGTATCTGCCAATCACTATAAACAATACAGAAACTGTGTCTGCCAATGATATCACAATGTGTTTTTTTTTATAAATATACAGGGTGTTTCTAGATTACCTCCCATATTATACATGTTTATTACTCAAAAACTATAAACAGATATTTATAAGAGAAAAGGACGAGACACAAAAACCCTGGAATACAATAAATAATAGTTATTAAATAAAAAAAAAATAAAAAATTAATAATTGACAAAATAATTAATAAATAATAAATAAAATCAAAATAAAACTAGAAATATAAAATAAAATAAAAAGCTAATGTTTCGGCTAGAGACTTCTTTATCAAAGCAAAAAGGATAATTCTCTAAAGACAATTGGAATATTAGAGGATTACCCTGAAGTTATGAAAAGAGTACTAAATGACGCCTTTATATATATTTGGCATAGGGAACAGTAAGACGGTACTGGCTGAAAAAGTAGAAGAGTACCAATGGGAGGAGTTTGAAGACGTGTTGGGATAGGACACAGAAAGGAGGACAAATAAGAGGTAATAAGAGGGCGGCGAAAAAAATGCAATAGGATAACACATGCAAAATTAAAATTATAAAAAAGTTTAGGAATGATAGGATGTCTAGCAAAACGATTTCGTGAAATTCCCTGGGAAAAAAAAAAAAAAAAAAATTTCCTGACTGTTCCCAGTTACACAATTTTTTGACAATTTCCAGTCGCTAGTCACCCTGTAAAATAGTATCGCATAAAAAGGTCACTGAAAGATTTTAAGGTGATTTTTTTTTTTTATTCAGAAAGAAATCCTCAAAAAGTTTCTTAACCTAACATGAGTTGATAATGAAACACGTGGTTGGAACGTGGTAGCACTGTTGTCACGCAGTTCCATTTTTCGCAAGACACAGTAAATAATAGCGAGTGTTCGAGAAAAAGCTCGATGCATGTTTTTGCTTGTGGAATTTAAGTCTATGATTCCAGTTCAGAGAAAGTTTAAAAAGGAACCTCCAAATCATAAGTCAATTAAGCTATGGCATGAAAAATTTTTAAACACAGGCAGCCTGTTACACAAAAAGGGTGTTGGTAGACCTTCAGCGACACCACAGACTAGAAAAGATCAGGGAGGCATACGATCGTAATCCCCGTAAATCACTTCGCCAAGCGGCTCATCAACTGGATATGCCAATGATATCCGTACATAAAACAGTGAAACACCGCCTTCGTCTTACACCCTACAAAATCCAGATGATGCATGAACTGAAGCCAGATGACTGAGCGAAGCGCTAGAAGTTTGCTGAGGATGTGCTCCAAAAATCAACAATTATCCCACTTTCCTTCAGGACAGTTTGTTTTCTGATGAGGCAACATTCCATACTTCAAGAGCAGTAAACAGACACAACTGCTGCATTTGGGGCTCACAAAACTCCCATGTTCTAAGGGAGCATATACGCGACAGCCCAAAGGTTAATGTTTGATGTGCTTTAACCTTTTCCCAGGTACATCTGTAGCTATGGCAGGTCCATATAACACATTAAAAAATTTAAATGCATATAACTGAAATTCTATTGCAGATAAATTGCTGTTTTTTTTTTCAGATGCACTTTATTACTAGTATATCCCTTCATTTTTTAAAATTAAATGAGAAAATATAATAAAAAAATGATTTTCCACATGTGTTGTCAAAGGAGGGGGGGGGGTGAAATCATGACTATAAAAAATGCTTATAAGAAATTTTCTATTATCGATAAAAACTTCAAACTGCATTTGTTGAATTCTTGAAAGCTTTATAATTATTTGCAAATAAATTATATACCCCAAATTTATTAATAATCAATAACATTCGAAATTTTAGGAACCTTAGCAACATCTAAAATTACGAATTTATTTAAAAATTCCAGGGCACTTCGTCAACAGCGCTGCCAATGTGCGTGTAATTACACGATTTGTGTGTAATTTGAGTCAGGTGTGTGTAAAAAAAATTTTGTGTGTCATTGTGTGTAATCGACCAGACCATAAATCTAGATTAGATTATTAGATTATTCTCCGGTCTCCTACCCACAACCACTCCACTCCGACTTGCACTCCGAGCACCGAGCCCAGCTGCCGAGCATGTTAAACTGTTCATTAATTTTGTTAAATTATTAAATAAAAATTGTTCTACTCTGGTATTGGTATGATTTCTATAACTAATCTTAATACTTCATATTGGAAAAAATTAGAATTGAATGATCTTTAAATATATGAATTCATGAATGTGAAGCTGAAGCAATTCTGCAAAGGCTCGTATCACTTGCTCCCTCTTGCGTGTAATTTGTGTGTGTAATACCGTTGTGCCAGCATGTAAAAGCGTGTAATCTCGGAATGGTGGGGTGTGTATTTATAAAAATTTCATTGGCAACACTGTTCGTCGAGGCAGTTTGGAAGTTTATAGCCCTACGTTGATAGGGAAAGCTTTCTCACTCGCACATAGACAAAAAAAAAACACAACAGTACATCAATTTTCTTAATAAAAAAACAAGTAATCTTTATTCAGTCTAACATTTTTCATACTTGACTGCATAAGCTTTTTTGTAGGCTTTGGTTCGAGGCAGTTTTGAAGTAGGCCTATTTGAAATAGTGATGTGCGATACCAATGAAGCATCGATACTTCCGGTATCGAGTACTTTAATAAACTACTCGGTATCGATATCGAGTACTCAATGAGAAAGTATCGATACTATCGAGTAAAAATGAGTATTTTTGGTAAAATTCATTTTTGAGAAGAAGTTAAAAATTAATTATAATACAAGATATTTTGTATCATCTCTAAGTAAGTTATAAAAATTTTAAAAATTTAAAAAAAATATCTAAGAAGATATTGGAAAATAATAAAAAATAAAATTGGAAAAAAAATGTAGACATTAAAAAAAAATTTTTAACTCAGATTTTTTTTCATTGCTTATCTAAATGAAATAAAGTAGGCCCATAATAGTAAGGAAAACATATTTAATCATTTACTTTCCAAAACATTTAAGTGATGATAAAAACAATATTTTTTCAATTCGTTTTGGATCCAAACGGTTCCTTTTTTTCGTTACAACCAGTCCTGCTTTGCTGAAAAGCCTCTCACTGGGGACTGAAGATCCTATGATAGAAATATACTTCAAGGCTACTGGATTGAGGGAAGGATATATATTCTTGTGCTCTTTCCAGAAACTCATTGGATCGGAGTTACGATCTATAGCTGGAAGGTCCAAATACTGCTTGAAAGACGAATCCAGAGGTTGAATGGACGGCTGTGCAGTTTTCTTTGTATTCACAGGAAGATTTTCATAAAAATCCCAGATTGATTTTGGTTTTTCAGCTTCCAAAAGTTGAGTGAGTGTGTTGGCACGTTCCGCATCTGTGTTACGAGTCTTTAGTTCGTTGTTGATGACGCAAATTGCTTCTTCTTTTGCAAATGGATTTGTCAATGGCCGAACTTTAAAACGGGGATCCAAAATTGTGACCGTATTGAGAAATATCACTTCTTCCATGGGGTCTAGACGATCTGCGATGCTTGTTAACAAAGTTTCCTTCAGCTGAATACTTTCTTCAAAAGTAACAATAACACTATTGATTGCAAACTTCAACATCTTGCAAAGTGGAATGATATTGCTTGCCGTTACCTGATGTTCTGCAGAAACAACATTTGTAGCTTCTAGCAGAGGTGCTAGCAGCTCTGCACATTCCCCTAACAGTTCTCTATCAAACCTGGTTGGGATCTGCAAATCCGTCTCACCAATTTCCATTAGTGCTTTCGCAACATACACATGAAGTTCCAAATAGCGTTGAATCATTTCGTATGTTGAGTTCCATCTTGTTGGACAGCTCTGCAGGAGTTTTTGACATGCTTTTCCCTTTACCCTTTGTTCTTTTCTAAGCTGATCTGCAGCTTTCACACTCTGCTTGAAGAACTTGACAACAGATTTCACTTTTTCAATCTTCTGAAGAAGGTGTGGTGAATTTAATGCATCATTTGCCACCAAATTGAGGTTGTGCGCAAAACAATATAGATGTTTACTTGCCCCAAACAAGCTAAGAGAAGCCTTTTTTATATTGGCAGCACCATCGGTTACACAGACAATAACAGATTTTGGGTCAATGTTCCATCTTTCCAAAACAGATCGCAAAGTTGCTGCGATGTATATTCCAGTGTGCCTTTCTGAAAGTTTTTCCGTTGCAATGTTTACAGCACACATACGATCGCCTTTAACAAAGTGGATCGTCACCCCCAAATAGGAAATAGTGTTGAGTGGTTCTGTCCAAATGTCCATGGTTAGTGAGATATGGTTACACTTTTCTAACTGTTGTTTTACTTCTTCTCGCATAACTTCATAGGTAGTGTCAATGCATGATGTGAGCTTTTTTCTCGATGGTAAACAAAACCGCTTATTTAGTAGTTCGACAAGCTTTTGGAAAGATTCGCTCTCAACAATTTGAAACGGCAAATAGTTTTCAATAAAGAAATGCTGAAGGGCATCCATGAAGTGCTTGTAGGCTGCACTTCCTTCAGCATGTGGCTTATCAGGTTCCCAATACTTTGCTATGGTTGTACTACATATAGGCTTTCTTGCTTCAGCATTCGCATTAGCATCTGCTGTAGATTGGGCTTTTTCTGTTCCAGAGAGATTTGCTTTTTTTGATGCTAAGATTTCTGGATGAGAACACAAGGCATGTTTCCTCAAATTTGATGTATTACCACTATGAGCGTATGTTTTCAAACAGTAATTACATTTCGCCTTGTTTGATTTAGTTATTTTTTGAAAATGCTGCCAAATGTCACTTATATTTGGTCTCTTTTTCACAAAACTTGGTTCAGCTGCAGGTGCTGCTGGCAAATGTTGAACAACCTCAACACCTTCTTCTTTAGCCTGAGAAGTTTCTTCACACTCTACTTCCAGTGATTCCTGGATGTCTGTCTCGTCTATTTTGCATCAGAGATGATGCTCGTGTACTCTGAAATGCATACAATATGGCATCATCAGATGGAGAAAATCGTATACCGTGACAACCATGACAGACAAAGTAAAGTTATTCATTTTCATTAAGAAAGCACATGTTACGTAAGTTTATAAAATAGATTTTATAATAGTTAACACCCGGGGACCGCATCACTATATTTTCGTGAATATCTTCTCAGGAATTTAAAGGAAACAAATGACCACTTCTGTATTCTTCCATTTTGGACCCTTCTAGAAGTCAGTATTTCTAAATTCGTGATTGCGTGCGTATTGTTGCATTGTCGTTTATTTTTTTTTTTTTTTTTACTACCTAAACATTTTTTCCTGTTAATTCCCAACATACTTTTAGTTTACAAATATTTTCCTATTAGAAACTTTTTATTTGAAAACAAATATTTGGAGAAATTACAATATGAAAAGAAATCTAGAATACTAATAATGTTTCTGAATTTCAAGAGCAATAAAACATATCTAATGATTTTTCCTTCCATTTTTCAATTGAAAAATCATTACCTATGCGTGGAGAGCATCTCCAGTTTATAATTATTATTATTATTTAAAACATATCTAAAAAATATAAATTCATATACATTTAACCTCTGCTTATATTAGTTTAGAATAATTTTAAAAATCCAGACAGATTATTTTTTAGTTTTTTTATCCTCTGAGAAATGATTGCTATTTTTCATTTTTATAATTGTTTTCTTTTATATAAAAATAGCGCAAAATACAAATTTTAAACTATAAAAGCCTTTCCTGATTTAATTATGTATAACTTTGAGCGGAAAAGAAGGGTTTTTAAACTTCTTTCCAAAAGTTACATTTTTTAGATAATATTGAAAAGTTTTTTGATGTTTCCCATTAACAATGAGGTAAATTAAGTGACAGGTATAAAAAATTAATTATTTTATTTATGAATATTAAAAAAAAAGGTTTCAAAATGCGGTCTCGGAGACCGCGCGCCACCATACGTGATACAAACACCCGCGCTACCTCTGGAGTTAACATTTTTTGAAATAAAGGATCAATACAATTGTTAATTAAAAAAAAAAATAAATGAATATTAGTGGCAGTTAGATTTATATGAGAATAATAATTCACACGGTCACGACTGCATCTTAAAATTATTTTCTTCACAATTAAAACACGAACGATTTTCGTATTTTAACGTATACGTGGATATTGAAAAAATACAGATATATTACTTACCAATTAGTGTAAGTAGTAGATGACCACTGTTCACCACGACAAACGTTTTTTTTTTTTAGTGGAGTCCGGACGCTGAACCGAAACTGGACCACGTGGAAGCTAACATCACTCATTACTGTCAGGCCTAATTACTATCACTAGTAGTTAGGAGGCTATCGTCACGTGTCCGAGTCATTAACTTTTTTTCTCGTGCGCCCATAGTGCGAGGCGTGAGCTCGACAGCTCCACCTCTTTAGGAGACATAAAAACAAACGCTTCGAAAGTAGATAGTAGTGTAGACAGCCACTGAAATAAAAGCGTTCAAAAATTCAACAGATTCTGAATTAACGCTAAAAATTGAACATAGGTGAATCATAGTTTTTTTTCAGTATCGAGTATCGATGTGCAAAGTATCGATATTATCGATACTGGGGTCGTATTTAAATACACGATACTTGAGTACTCGATACCGGAAAGTATCGATACTTTTGGGTATTGGTATCGGTATCGGCACAACACTAATTTGAAAGTAGCGATCTTTGGGAGAAGTTATTTTCGATGTTGGTGACAAGAAATTCAAATAAAAAGTGAATTAATTTATTGTATAATGAACTGGACACTGTATATGCTGTATAATTAATCTATAACTCACGGTAATTTCGTTGTGAATTTCATTAGGACAGTAGTTCGAAGCAGTTTGGAATCAGAGACCATCAATATTGATGGTATTTGGAAGTAGCGATCTTTAAGAGGAGTTATTTTTTATTAAATGTTGGCGACGAGAAATTCAAATGAAAAATAAATTAATTCATTGTGTAATGAACTGGATACTGTATATGCATTATAATTAATGTATATTATACGGTAATTTCATCAGGACAAAATCCCCTCCGGACAAAACCTCCTGCGGCAGCAGTCGTCGTTGGAGGGCTGATATTTATCCTCTTGTATAATATGACCCAGCAAATTTAGGTGCTTTTTTAGGCCAAAAAAATTCGCATTATAGTAGAGGATTTACGGCATAGATTTGTGTAGCAGAAACAAGATATTTTGCACTGGTGGCATTAAAAAAACCTCGAATTAACAGTGATTCAATAAATCGAAAATAAAAGTCCACTTTTAATTATTAGGAAAAAATAAAATAAAATGAAAAAATGTAAAATTAAAATATATTTTTTGTTTCTTCCCATTTGAACACGGTTACTTATTATTTCATTATTAACCAGATCATTATTTATTTTTTTAATAAAATGAATATCCACTTTATCAAAATTTTTACATGTATTAAACATTACATAATTAAATAATAACTGAAGGAATTATTAAAAATAAAGAATATATCTTTGCCACTGAAAAAACTAAATAAAACAGATAAGCTTATATGAAGAAAAAAAAATGGCTATTGATGGATTAAATAAAGGGAAACATGTAATAATTTAAAAACAAGTGAACAATTTATTTGAAATTAATTATATTGTTTAAACTACATATCTGTAAGTTACACAATATCAACAACAACAAAATACAGATGAAATTCTAAATGTGTAAAACTGAAAAGTTAATTTCATGGCAATATGGTATGCATTGCCATACTTTTGCTCTCATAATTTCCTTTAGATTTTTTCTGTTCTTTAACAATAAGTTTCTTTTTTTAACACCAAAAATTTTCAAACGAAAAACAACAAATTACCTAATGAATTTGCTTTTTATGTTATGACAACGAGGGAATGTAACGTTTGCAATTTTGTCACTATTTTTTAGTATTTCTATAACAAACTTCTTGATTGAACATTAGGCTCGATAAGAAACTACTCTATAATTGCCGAAACACTGTTTCCATTTCCAGAGTGAAAAAGTGATATCATTTATATAATAATAAGTTTGTGTCTGGTTTAAATTCTCTCAATGAAATTGACAAAATTTTTAGTAAAATAAACAATACTATCCTTTTCTGTCATATGTTCTCACATACCCTTCTCACATGATCAGAAAAAATACAACTTTGTCAGATTGAAGCAGTTTTGAAGTCTCCATCTTTTGGGAGAAATTATTTTCATATTAGCTTTGCATTCACTGAAGTGAGTTATTATACTGCATATTGAATTGAATACTCTATATACTGTATAGTTAATGTACTTTGATGTATATTATATGCTAATTTCGTTTGAAGTCCGTCAGCCAAAGTTCGCCAGGAAAACGTTTCATTATAAAACCATCTTCAGAGCACTTAGAACACCCCACTGGCACACAGGAAGGCATTTGTGGTCACAAAAATCTTTTAAAATTACAAAAAGCAGTTTAGCCTCCACACAATTCTGTGCTAAGTATTTTCAATTTGGACACAACATGATGGAAAATAACACATGGCAATGAACAATCAATAGGAAACTGTCCCACGTATGACCACACTCCAGTTATAAAGGCACTCTAAGACAACAAACAAGGAGAAAATGTTTGTAAAAATACTGTTACTTCTATCACGGTCTTTTTTCTAAATAATAAGGCCGTTATCCCTTCATAATAAAAATGATGCAGTGGATCTTTCCAATCAATAGCACTAGTGAACGAAAATGTTTGTCTCAGGTGACGTCATGAGCATGCTCTCTAATGTTAAAATACCGTATTTACCTGAATCTAAGACGACCCCTCAAAATTTGCAAGTATTTCAAGAAAAAAAAAATTTAAGTCAAGAACTGAATTATATGTACTCCCACAGTATTGAAATTCTTTAAGGGCGTGTCTAAAAAGTCCGACCAGTCGGGAAATTTTGAAGCCAACAGTAAGAATAACAGATCGCACAACAACTTAAAAAGTCCGACCGGTCGCGACCAGTCAAAGCCGTCACAAAGCTCATTTTGGAGCCAACAGTGACTAACTCGAAATTTTGACTATGTCCGATCGACGCGGGAACGATGCAGGCATACCCGCATTTTAAGTTTTCTCCCGATTCGGATGACCCTCGATTCACAATGCAACCAGTCGCGTTAATCGCGATCGACTTTGGATTCCTGGTCGCAATTTAGCGCGACCGGTTGCGTTATGAATCGAGGGTCGTCCAAATTGGGAGAAAATTTAAAATGAATAAAGCCAGCTACGTATGCCTGCATCGTTCTCGTCGATCGGACATAGTCAAAATTTCGAGTCAGTCACTGGTGGCTCCAAAATGAGCTTTGTGACGCTTTGACTGGTCGCGACCGGTCGGACTTTTTAGACACACCCTATGTTTTTAAGTTGTTGTGCGATCTGTTATTCTTATGAAGCACGTGGAAAACAAGCAATTTCATTGGATAACTCCATGGCTATCCGCCTCGGTCTCGTTTTCCTCTAATAGCCGAACGCTAAGACTAATGGGATAGTAATGGCGACTTAAATCAGTATTGCCAACTTTGCAGATTTCCCGCTAAATTTTTTCCGATTTTTCATCAAAATTATGCTAAAAGTCTGCTAAAAAAATTCATTAGTACAATTGAATCAGTCGGTTTCAACGAATTTTGGCTTTGTTTTAGCGATAAAAATTTTTGAATCGGCAACATCGGATCCGATACATGTATTCAAAGTTCGATGCGATATTTGATCCAAAGTAGAGTTTCAAACTCAACTATTTTATTTGTAAAGCTTCTCTCCCCACCCAAAATTAAGTTAATTATTTATTAGAGGATGAAATGTAATGTTTGATGAAAAAGGTATAGTTGTACTACTGCCTATAAAGACGAAAACAGCAATGGACTCTTGCAGTGAAGCACCCCCCTCCCCCCAGCGCACGCGGTCGCAGGGGTAAAGATCCAATTCTAAGACGACCCCCCCATTTTTTGCCCTCTAAATTTGGAAAAAAAACCTCGTCTTAGATTCAGGTAAATACAGTAGTGCTAATTTCATTTTCAGAGGGGTGGGCAATATTCTAATTCTTTGTTCGTTTATTAAATAACTAAACGTTAATAAACTACGAGGTGCATTCAAGTTATCAGGTCTCCAAATTCTTCTCTCTAGAGTGAGAATAAGTAAAAAGATCCGGATGTTTTTAAAATTTTGCGGGAAATATTTCGTCTTTACTAACATAGATGGCAGCGCTATACCGTGAACGGCGTGAATACCGTGCACGTTGCCGCAAACGACGTTTCATATACTTAAACTGGCGAAGTTTAGTTTACAAGATAAATGTGTAATAATTCGTCTTCGATCGACATCACGGCGAGTGTAGGCTCCAGTATCATAAAAATTGGCGCCCTTTAGTGTACTCAAGTATTTGCTCTGGTCCTTTCGAAACCTCATGCTTCACTATTGATCCGATAGTTTTAAAAACTTTGAACGTGAAGCAAATAAATTACTTGAAGTAGGATGCTGTCCCTACTCTTCGACGACCAAATATTTTTGGAGTGATCCAGGAGCTATCTGAACGATTAACTCCTATGAAGCGCCAGAGAAACCAGGCAATAAAGAATAAATAAAGGATAAAAGTTCAGAATAGCATACATTTCTCAACCGTTTTGTCCAGGCTAGCCACCATCATTTTTTGAATTATTATTATTATTATTATTATTATTATTATTATTATTATTATTACTGTATCTGCTCCACATAATAAAAAATTCATTTCCACTAATTTTTGTGTAATTCACGTGAGAAAAAATAGCTTCGTGCTATCTGATAACAGCTACGAGTGGCCCAGCCGACTTGGGGAATTGTGGAACACTGTTCAGAACTTTTCACTTCCTAAAATCACATGATTTGCTATCACATATTCTCCCACTATTCTACGGAAAAAATGCCTATAATAGTATAATAACCAGTTTGCGTCGTTTATTAATTGATAAGCATTGTCAGTATTTGTACTGGTCTGAATTCAGCCGCATCTGCATCGTTCGTGCTCATTTACAGGCGAGATACGCGAAGGATTATCACGTCTCAGTGGTTCATATCAGTAAGGGTGATGTCTGTCGTTTCCAAATGAAATTCCTTTCATATCCTTTAAAAAAGGAATTAAAATCTACATCCGATTCAGAACTGCTGCTGGTGTAATCCTCTTTTTCATAAGCGTAAACCATCATAAAATAGCACATGTAAGAAATAAATGAGGAATCATTCTCGCTCTTTGTGCAATGGAACGAGGGAAGTAACCTTGACTTTCATAAATTTCGTTTGTTTTACAAATTTCGTGAATGATTTGAAATTTTTCATTTATGCCACATTATTATTTATATCTCGAACTTTCATTTTAAATAAAGTTGTATATTAGGCTGGAGTTGTCCTTTTAATACATTTTTGTTCATAACATGATTTGTAGATGGTTTCATTTAGAATAAGATGGTTTTTATTTCAGTTGATATCTTAATAAATAAAAAATTATTTACTTTATCACTAACCTCTAAAAACGCCAAAAACGGCTGATCCTTATAAACAAAATGGCTGCTAGAATCCATAGTGGTAGTGGTAAATTTTGTTAAAAAATCATTTTATACTCCCAGATACATACAAAAACGGAAAATGCATGTGTAAAAATAAAATATGTCAGAAACAAATTTTTTTTTTTTTATTGGCTGATTTCATATGGATTGACCCGATAGTGACAGTTTGCACTTAATTTTGAACCATCTTGTAATTTTAATTCCCTGATTGTTTGTATTTTGGGACAGAAAGGATTAATCAATTCAGAGTTTTCACCAGGCCCTTTTGAAGGTGCATGCAACCCAGCTGATTTATTGACCACCCGTCTGAATACATGAAAAGCTGCACAACACTGCACAATGTTTTATTAGTTTTTAATTGTATTCTGCCCGGCTATTTTATCTTTCCACCCATCTGATAAAATTTTCTGGGGAGAACACTACAATTAAATGTGATATCAATAAATACTCACCTTTGTGATATCACTGTTGGTAATTGGTGGAAAAGAAATAACATCAGTGTTATTCAAAAGACAAGGATAGAGTGATTTACCATCAAGCAGATACAAGTATCTAAAAAAAACAAAAAAAAAAATTAAAGATCTTTGTATCAATTTCTATCAATGATTTCTGTCCCTGAAAATATCTTTATATATGAGGAGTGCTTTTTTAAGTACTGTAAGTACCATTTTGATATTTACACAAAAAGAAACAAAAAACAAAATATTTTAATTTCTACATGAAAGCCTGGTCCTTAAATTACTTTTCAATATAATTTCCACCTATATTAAGGCACTTATCGTTTTGTATAACCAGCTACTGAATTTCATCTTCATAGAAATTGGCCACCTGATTTGCTAGATTTGCTAACCACTCCAGCACGACCGATTGTTTGCTTGAACTTCACTTTCTCAGGCCTAGGAGTGGCCAACCAATTCCAAAAAAGAGAATAAAGAGACTAAAGTGCCAAAAAAAGGAGACAAAAATGGACTAGTAACTCTAAAAAGATACCAAAAGAGACTTGACTGATGTATTTTCTTATATTAATTTTTATATTTTTTTTTCACAATCCCTTATCAAAAAGGACTAGAAAAAATGGAAAACTATATTGATCACAAAGAGCACAATAAACATTTATAACAAACTCTGACAAGTTTCTCAATTTAATAAGACACAGCTTCATTAGTTTCTGATCCTGAATGGAATATGTCCTGCATATTTACCGTATTTTACGGTAATAACGCCACGGCGTATCTATTAAAAAGTTATAAAAAATGCCTGTGCGGCTTAACTATCGTTGCGGTGTAACTACAGTTTTTTTTCCTAACAGCATGACAACAACGATTTCAGAAAACTGATACTACTTCAATGTGATGCAGTTGCATTCCGTCCTGATGAAAATCAAATGAAATTAGCGCATAATATACACCATATTGCCATTAATGACCGGACACTTTCGATTTTAGACGTTTTGTCGAATATCTAGAAAAATGCTTGACGAATTATCCTGAAATTTCAGGGGTGTAAAAAGGATGTTACACCTCATATATTTCAGCTAAGGTTTTCTCCCGAAGGCAAATATGGAACCAGCAAAGAAGTGAACCAAAAAAATAATGTTTGGAATCACCCTGTAAAAAATAATGCTTGAAATGCATTGTAGCTGTAGCATATGCTTAAGAGGCTTGTTTTACTTTTCTGTGTTCATTTGTATGAGAATGGCACGTATATTCATGGAGATATAAAGGTTTCTTTAAAAAGGTCGAAATGTTTTCGCAAGTTTTTTGTTTATAACACGCAGGATTTTCAACCCAATGCAATGCCATTTATAGAAAACTTGACAAACTACAGTACAGACAACACCCTGCAATCAGAATAGAAAAATATTAAATATTTGATGAAATATGAGCATTTTTACTAAATAATGTTTAACTGC
>JAHWFO010026423.1:121943-136126 GCA_023313115.1 Rhysida immarginata | reverse complement strand
GAAATTCAAATGAAAAGTGAATAAATGTAATAAAAAATGAACTGTACATTATATATACAGGAAAATTAAGGTACTGCAATGTATATTATGCGCTAATTTCATTTGATTTTCATCAGGACGGAATGCAACTGCATCACATCGAAGCAGTATCAGTTTTCTAAAATCATCGTTGTCATGATTGTACATCACAGAGCTGCTTGTTAACCATACAAAACTATTGCTGACGATAATGAAGAAAATAAATAAAATGAAGAAGAATATTTGACTTTTGTTTTTCATTCCAATTTTGGAGGTTTCTCTTAAATTAAGCCAATTCGTTTTACTTGTCTATCATAAAAGGGGAGGGGGGTGCAGCTTAACTATTGCTGCGGCGTAACTACCTTTTTTTTTTTTTTTAATAATACGTTTTTATCAATGCGGCTTATCCAACGCTGCGGCGTTATTGCCGTAAATTACGGTACTATTTGATGATAATTTTCAAAGTACGAGGAGTGGTCAAAAACTAAGGTTAGAAGGCCAATACTCCTGGAGTTTCGTCTGTTATAGAAAAAATAGCAGTGTGTGGTAATTCTAATACATGCTATTGGCAATTGTGCAGAGTTTCAGCCACCCGCCACCTACACCACTAGTTTTAGGTTAACACAAATGGCGACTCATTTGGAAAACTGGTCTCTCAAAGAAACCTGCTCAGTTATTAGATTTGTGTATGCAAACTATATAACCGCGGCTGAACTTTAATGCCCCTTCACTAGTGGAAGCCTTATATTCGTCAAAGCCAATCTTGAAACTGAAAAACGCCTTTTTAATATCTGCATTTCCATGGGACAAAGACAATGTGTTTATGACAACCTTTAACAATTCATGATTTCATTTGATTGTTGAAGGTGTGCGATTTGAATAGCAACGGTGTGGAAGCTGGCATAGTAGCCATAAAAAGATATAGTTCCGGAAAACTATGTCTACAAATGCATTATTAAATAAAAAATATGAAATGGCCTGGAAAGTGATGCATTAAGTTTGTAAAATATGAAGAGTAAATAATTTTAATTGTGTATATTTACTATATAATTAGATTAAAAAAAAAAATCACTAGGAACTATATTTCAGCTGCGCATGTATTTGGCCTTTTCACTGCCTGTACTTATTCCTTCAGTGTAAGGTTAACCTGTCCCGAACTAGAGTGCCTAGTGATTATCACTTGCTGTAATAAAGGTATCAAAAGTGAATGATAAAACTAATAATTGAAAGCAATAGTCTACACAGGAAAACTGACAAGACATCAAAATATATAGGCAACAGATTTATTATCCACCAATCATGTGAGAAAGGTATACCATCCTGGAAATCGCGGACCTATTAGAGGATTGGTGGTTAATAAATCTGTTGCCTACATATTTTCTGTAACAGAGGACAGTTGTGACGTCATCTGGTTCTGTAAGATTGTTGTATTCGCTTAGTTAATTAATGACATCTCACTCAAAAGACATCCGATTGTTTAATACTTTGACATGGTTCGCTCTGAGAGGTTTCTTTATTTCTGTCTTTTCATGAATCCGAATCTTTTCCTTTCCATTACCTTTCCATAGGATGTCCATGCATTTGTCTATGTCGAGTAAGTGGTGTTTATTCTTAACTAAATACTGGGCAAAGGCGGGTCTAACATTGGTGTTACTCCAAGATCGTCTATGCTCGCGGAAACACTTATAGATTGAGCGAGTTATGCATCAATGTAATGATCCCTTATGCATCAATGTAATGATACCCACAATCCGGGCATGTGAGTATATAGAACCCTGATCCTTTATACAAGTCCATGTCAGTATTTGATCGGTTTGGGTTCAGGAGTCTCTGGCTATTGTGCTTGGTCCTGAAGGAGACCCCAATATCCAGCTCATGAAACAAGTTAGTAATTCTATGTATTGCAGGTCAGAGATATGTAAAGGAGGCGTAGTGCGCTTCTGTGTTTGCAACGACAGAAAAACTGCCATACTGGAGTGGTTACAGGGCTGCCACTCCAAATTTATTTTATTTATTATTTATAGTATTTATTTTTTATTTTTAAATTAATAACTATTATTTATTGTATTCCAGGGTTTTTGTGTCTCGTTCTTCTCTCATATATATCCATCTAAATTGAGTTCAAGAAATAAAACCAAGAAATAAAATCAGGAAAAGTTGCTGAAAAAATGAAAAAGTATTCAAAAAGTAGTCTAAATTCTGAAAATTGAGAAACCTATTTTGAGAGTTCAAACCATTACGAGGGCGATCTGAAATGTTTCTGGAATCGATAAGAAAACACGGTACGGGTGTGTTTTTTTATTTTTATTTTTCGATGTAGACTCCTCGATGATCAATACACTTTTTCAAACGGTGCTCCAGTCTCTTCAAGCCGTCGGAAAAGTAGGATGTTTCGAGGTCTGCAAAATAGCCATCTGTAGCGGCGATTGCCTCCTCATTTGAGGCAAATCTCTTTCATGCCAGCGTTTTTTTCAGGTTTGGGAATACGAAAAAGTCACTGGGGGTTAGGTCCAGTGAATATGGAGGATGAGAGACTAATTCAAAGTGCAACTCATTCAATTTGGAAACGACGATGTGGGATGAATGAGCTGGTGCATTGTCGTAGTGAAAAAGAACTTTTTTACACTGCAAACGAGGCCGTTTCTCCTTCAATACTGTATCGAATCGGGGTCAATAAATCGCTGTAGTATTGCCCCGTGATCGACCTTCCCTTCTGCAGATAGTCGATGAGGATCACACCTTGGGAATCCCAAAAAATGATCGCCATGACCTTTCCGACCTTTGCTTTCTTCAGAGCTGATTCGTCCGGAAAAGTCCACTGCTTCAACTATTCCTTGGTCTGCAGTGTGTAGTGGTGGATCCAAGTCTCATCCACGGTTACGAAACGCATGAAGAAATCCCTTGGATTGTGTTGAATCCTGGCCAGACACTCCTCCGAAATGGTCACCCGTTTTCGTTTTTGCTCCAGTGTGAGCAAACGCGGTTTTCATCGCGCGGAAAGCTTTTTCATTCCCAAAATTTCGTGTAGGATATGGCTAACGCGTTCTTCCGAGATGCCTGTTGTCTCTGCTATCTCTTTCAGCTTCAATCGGCGATCGGCTAACACGACATCATGAATCTTGTCGAACATTTCATCGGCGGTAGCTGTTTTTGGGCGTCCACTGCGTGATTCGTCACTTGTGCTTGTGCGGCCACGTTTGAACTCGCTCACCCAGAAGCTGATGGTAAAAAAAGATGGAGTAGATCCGCCACGAACCTCTCCCAAAATATTTCGAATTTCCATGGCCATTTTCCCAGCCATCCAGAAGTGTTTTATCACTGCACGAAATTCGAAACCACCTGACTTGCTGCACGAAACACGCTCTTAAACAACAACTATTGACAGTCGACGTCTGCAATTTTGACAGTTGCTGTGAAAATGATTGCCCCTCACGGCCAATAAATCCACTTCTAGAGAGCCTAGAAAGAGGAGAGAGTGGCCATATGGTGATACATTCTGATTGGCTGTTGAAGTCACATGATATGATCCACCATGTTTCGTCCATTTCTCCAGCAATAACGTGAAGCTAGTAGAGCCGTGCGATGCTTGAAACATCGCGACATCGATGTTAGCGTCAATATCAGAAAAACTACTCAGTACTTACTGAGAAAGCATTGTAGTTTTTTATTTCTTTTTAAATTTATAAATTCATTTATGTGGAATAGCGGTTTCTTTTCTTCTGTTGGCGTTAACAACAAAATAAAATAAATTTCTTCACTTTGAACAGTTTTCAGTATTTATTTTTAATGGCAATTAAATGAAAAAGAAATTTGACAATTATACATCACCTTTGTAGGCTGATGAAACCTAGCAATTAAAATTAATATCTACAGCTCAGTATTTTGTGGCAACCCCGCACCCCTCCCCAATGTATGATACGCTCATCAATTTGACTCGCGTGGGGGCACAGAACCATCACAGGGTTCGGGACCCAAAATTGAGGTACGACTTGACAAGTATCTATGTAGTGGAAGCACTAACTATTTGTTTTCCTGTTATCTTAATAAACATACAAGCTTCATATTTCTTAACTTATTAAGGGGCCCCTTTGTCATACAAAAATTAAAGAAACAGAATATCAAACGTCAGTCAATATAACATTACGGCTGAACAAGAGAGCGATGCTCACTATCAAACATTGCTGGTAAAACAACCTGCAGCAGTTGGCCATGCAAACATGTCCTTACCCAATGCTTTACAAGTTGGACCCCATGACATCGTTCGAACGAATTTTTTGACTGTGACAATTCAACACCCCCGAATAAGTATTCCTACTACGTTACGATGAGTTTCCAGCGCCAAGTCCGCCTTTAATGAGGAGCGACAGGGGGAGGCACAGGAACCCCTCTTGGTGGGTGTTGGCTTGTCTGCAAACCTCGGCGCAGGAATACCTTGTGCATTTTTCAACGCCGCGCATGAACACCGTGTGCCGGCCAAGCGCTCTCTTCTCAAGGGTTCTCCAACGCATAGTTCTACGTGCTCACGAGTACAAAAACGCGATTTTACGGAATATTTGCATGCCCTTTTAACATCACAAAAGATGTGCTTAACACTAACTAACAAAAAAAAAAATACAGACGCATTATCTACGTTGGACAGCTACAAACAAATGACTATCGTATACTTCGTTCATTCTGTCCCGAACAGATCACAGCGCAGTGAGTGGGATGATTTCGGCTTACGGCGATGGTATGGCGGGAAGAACACACCAGCTATCCCACGACGCAGCAAATTCACTGTCTTTCGTTTAATCGCGCCAAAGTACAAAAAAAAGGTCACTCACCAGTCTTCTTATGTCAGTTAAATTTTTAACAGTTGTTTTCCTGCCGAGTGGCACAACTTTCCTGATCAGATGCAGAAATAACTCCATTACATTCAATGCAGCCTCGTTCTCATTCTTTCACATTCCAAAGGGGTGTATTAACAGATAACTGCAACCAGCTCATAACTGAAAATTCGGATATACATTAAAACCATTTCGAATTGCTTTAGACGTTGTAAGCGATGGTATTCAGCAATTAATTGTCCGTTAGGCCGTTTTGGAATGATCATACAGAGCATCAGAAAGAGCATCTGCGCTCCATGAACGCTCGAAATTCTGTAGAATGAAAAAATAACAATTCCAAAACATAACAATCCTAATTGCTTATACAGTTTTAACGAAAACAAATCCCTATAGTAACCGTACCCATTGTTGCGACCAGGATGATTTATTTCCAGCAAAGCAACGGTTATCATCGCCAATAGCGATCACCACATAGCCTTACAATGCCAACAAAAACGCACAATTACACAAACGAGACAATCATGTTTATACGACAACAAACACTCTTACATGCTAAAACTAATCAGCCTTTGCTTACAATTAAAACTTAATAATACTCATTCAACAACAGTTAAACTAACACAATTCCATTCATAATACGTTTATCACTCATCCATACTAAACAACATGTTTTAAACTCACACGTTGCCCTGTACAACACTAATATATCTGCAACAACTACTATTTAGCCCAAAACCACTACTTTTCTCCCACCGGGATACATGTGACACACACTGACATTCCTGGGAATGTCACAATTTAAAGTGTACTTCTAATGGCAGCTATGAACAAGATGAAAGAACTTTTTTATCTGGAATTTTGGATACTATTAAAGAAGTTAAAACTAAAAAACAGCAAATCAAAACTATTCTACCAAAGGGGTGGGATGATCATTTAAATATAGAATTAAATAATACTGAACAAAATTGTTTGTTTAATATTGCTGGATATATTATATTAAATGTGAATAAAAATAATAAGGTTTGCAATAAATGTATTAGGTCAACTGGAGCAAAGAAGAAAAATCATTCCAATTATGCCAAATTTGTAAACAGAATTTAAAAAATGAATCTCTATTCTATATTAACAAAACTTCATTGAATATTTCTTAACTACGGAAAAATTATTTAGACAATTGGAAGAAATCTTAGTAAATAATCCCAACTTAAATTGCAGCAAATAACTAACAATAATTACTCTCCCTTCTAATTTAAATTTTCTCTATAGTTTAACCCTTTTAGGACGGGAAAATTTTCATCAAAAACGGGAAAATTGCGCTAATTTATTAAAAAAAATTTTCTAGCCAAAGTATATCTAATTATGGTGAATTTTTTTTTGCATAGTTTTTATTGATGTTTAGGCCACTATTTGAAACAGTATATTTTATGTTATGTGCATAATTTA
The DNA here is from genome assembly GCA_023313115.1 of Rhysida immarginata. Classification (NCBI taxonomy): domain Eukaryota; kingdom Metazoa; phylum Arthropoda; class Chilopoda; order Scolopendromorpha; family Scolopendridae; genus Rhysida; species Rhysida immarginata. Next base: position 129,839 of record JAHWFO010026423.1, on the reverse strand, counting down.
TTTTTAAAAATATTTCTGAAAAATACAAATATGAGTAAAGAAAAATTAATCTTGTTTTAATGAATTTTTAGAAAAAAAATGAAAATTATTTCCAATTAGTAAGTTAGGCCGAAAATGTGAAGTATTTCATTGTCTGTACGAGAATTAAAAAATAATTAAGAAATTTTATTTATTATCAATGTTATGAATTTTTTTTCATAACTATGTGGAGATTTCAGGGGTTTGAAGTTGGCACCATTGACGTAATTTAATGCTAGTTGACGTAATCGCGTAGATTTAACTACAACCAGGCCCCGCCTCTATCCACCAGAGAGCTCTTGAGAATATGATTTTATGTGCATTTTATACAAAAAAATAGCGCTTGTAAATTGCATATATGCTAAAATAAAATTAAATATTCATTTATTATTATAAAATTTGTATTATTTTTTTTATAAAATTCAATGACATGTGTTTATTCAAATGAATACTGTGTTTATAAAATTCAAATGAATACTGTTTACATTTTCAAATGAAGCTAATTAAAAATGAATTTATGTGCGAATTTTAAATAAATTTACAATCATTTTGGATATTGTAAATATAATTTTACAATATATTTTAATTTAAAATTAATAGCATTTATTACAATTTGGTGCATAAACGAAAAAACAATTTTTTGGTTCAATTGATGTTTTATTATTCATGCAAAATAATGAAACGTTAACCAAAAATTTCTAACTATAATAAAAACATTCCGAATGCATATATACTAGTCCATTTACTAGTATTTACTAGTCCACATCCAAATTATAAGTCTTAACGTGACGTGAGCAATTCTTTATAATGTAAACAATAATCGGATAAAAACAAAATCACATTCCAACCTCCTAAGCATTGGAGCGGCCCTGTAGAGGAGGAGGAGGAGGCGGGGGGGAGGGGGGTTCGGAATGCATTCATTTTATGAATTATCATTATACGTAAAATAAAGAATAGACTCTCAGGATTAAAATGAAAAAAAGTTCCCTATACCCAAATGCAATAACAATCTCGCAATTTGGCGTGTAAGTTCAACTTCGCAAAATCGAAAACAAAGAGGGTACTAAAATTACAAGGATGAAGTAATGGTAAGATAAAATTTTTATATCTATTTATGCAGAAAAACTTGTATGGAACAATTAAGGAAGCTACGAAATTTCATAAAAAGCAGGTTTTTATTAAATAGAGACTAAATATATTTTAAAATGAAGAAGTATGTAATGGGTATATAAGATCGACGTTTAGTTTGTAACATCCACGCCTGTTCATTTTAAATTAATTATAATAAATACAATAATTCATTCTCTGTATTATTATTATAGAGAAAGGTTTACTGTATAGAATACAGTAATATTCGTTTTCTTAGACTGAATGATTAAAAAGATAAAAATTCTTATTTCTGACTATATTATAAAAATGAGTAAAAGTGCCATTTGGCACTCGGGCATCCCAAAAGAATTAACTAACGACTTTTTCTAACAATTCTTGACATTTCAAATTTTTCTTATAGCCTTTTTGACTTTAACTCGACCGTTTAAATAAATACGTCAATGCCAATAATGTAATAATATACGATCTTTCAATTTACCGTAATTTCACGCGGATAGTCCGCCTACCAGATAATCCGCAGGATAAAAAAAAAAACACTTTTCCTGTAAAAAATTTCTCAGAAAATCCGCAGAATATCTGAGAGTTCAAGCCCGTGTAAAAAGTGGCTCATTTCAAACCTTTCTCAAAGTAGTAATTTTAAATAGTAATTTAGCTAGTAATTTTATTATTTACATAGCCATCTTCATTTCTTTTATATATTTAATGAAACTTTCATAAATTTATTATTTAAATGTGTAAATAATTACAGTAATCTCATTTTAATGAACAAGCGCAACTCCTTATTTCTTCAGCAGCGGCCATGATTCTACCGACGCACTCACTGCTGGGTGCGCCCAATAGCGACAGAGAGTATTCTATGACATAACATCTTCAACTAATCGTGAATCGCCACGTACAGTGAATTCCGGCCGAGAGTAGCGAATCGCCGACATTAACTTTTTAACATGTTTTTTTCTTAATAATTTATGAATGAAAAGTTATGTCACTGGTTAATTATTGTTCCGAGGGATTAGAATATTAATTTCAATGTTGGAAAAAGATTGAACAAAGACTCGTTAATTTAAAACCATCAATTAAAGGCCATCATGTTTTTATCTACAGCATCAATAAAATTTATTAGGGACCCAATTTATTAAGCTGTGATGAGAATAAAATTTGATTGCTCTCATTAGGGGTAATGCCCCGATGGGTCGGCAATTTTACAATTTTTACTTTAGCGATTCCGCTTCATGGATATTACGCATGGATTACGCTAAAGTAAACAGCTCCACGGGAATGCATCTCCCGTGACAAGTACGAGCTTCTGAAAGAAAGTGCTCCTTTTTTGTCTCTCAACGCTCTGACAGGGATCATCCTTCCCTGGTGAAACTAATATTGTATCTTTCATAAAAGTAACTGACAATCACTTTAATTTTCGATCATAATTATTATGAGGTTAAATAAAAAACAACAGGAAAATGCTAGGCCGTAGCTAACGATAAGAACGAGGCCAGGGAAGAGAGAGAACCCTGGCCGTAGCCACTGGATATGTAAAGGCCCTGACGAACACTTCAATCTTTAAGGCCTCGATAAGAAGACCAGTCATCGGTGGCTACGGCTAAGTTTTTACTGCATAAGTTTTATTGATCGTTAATAATAAAATCACATTTGACAGTACTCGATGGTTAACAAACGTTCATACTGAATTCCAAGCAAAAAGATCGGGAATCACGTGACTGAAGTAGTTCAGAAAAAATGTGTACGAAAGCTCAATCGGTGATTTAACTGTTTATCTTTTTCGTGCATCTGTTTATATCACAAGTACAGTGCAATCTGTACTCTGTGTTTATTTACCTGCAGTTGCAAATTTCCAATTTTTTATCTAAGTGTAAACGAAGGGAAAATCTTTAAGCCATGCGATTGTCTTTTGTCTCCGAACCTTTCTAACCCTAACATTTTCTGAAATAACTCATCCGTATTCAATTTATTTATAAATATTTAGATAAAGTTATAATAAATTAGTTTAAACTAACTAATTAATTTCTTATTTACTGATGAAGAGTATATAATTGGTTTAAACTAAATAATCAGTTTTCCGATTGCGGAATTGGGAAAAGGTGAAACGTGAAAACGGCGATTTTGGCTGCTTGTAAGTCAATGTTACTCAAGCGTAGTGAAATCGAAATAAGTATTGTTATTTATTCTTTTTTTTTCCAAAATAAACGTAGATTTTTGATTTAAATCTTATTCTAAAGCATTTAATAGACTATATAAGATGTAAAATCATTGATGCCAATTTATTAATACACATTTGAAAATCGGAAAATGTCTTTTAAACATCCGCGAGTGTGAAATTTCGTACGCTCTGTCTACATAACGGCAACTCGTTATAAAAAATGGAATTGTCCCAACATTGCCATTATATAGATGGAGCACTGTACTTTATAAATTGTTATCAAAAATAAATGGGCAAATTTGTGAAATATATTATTTTGTAAACTTCTCATCTATTTCTGTTACTCGCGGCCGCCGCCATCTTGCGGACATCACTTTATAGGTTTACCATTTATTGTAATTTGGAAAAATTTGTTCCCAGATAATCCGCCTCTCGGAAAATCCGCAGAGCCATTTTTCAGATGAAAAAATACAGATAGTCCACGGACTATCCGCGTGAAATTATGGTATATTGTTATCGAAAACATGTAACTATAAATTAGTATTCCCTCCGGAGACCAAACATATTGGCCTTGTTGGCCATACAGGCTCCGGAATGGGATCAATGTAAAAATTATACTTCTTATTCTTTAAATACATAAATAAATGTCTTTTAGAATCGGTCCTAATGAACATTGACAATTACAACAGTTTAAATTAGCCTATTGTCACAATATCAAATAAAAACAGCAAAACAGATTTATAAATTTTCGATTAAAATTTTCTGGATTAATGAAAAAGGAATTATATAGTGATTGCTGACTTAAAAATTTGAAAAATGAAAGTGCAGCAATGCATGCAGTAATAAAGAAATAAATTCAGGTTTTGATGCTATGAATGTTTGGTTTGTATTGTTTTCTATTCAATTATGGGTTATAGCCTATGGCTTGTTATGGATTGGGAAGTTTTCTCATTTATTTATTTTTTTTGTATGTGCTGTTGTTGTTGATATTTACTCATGTTTTATTTTCAATTTGGAATGTTGAATCATCTTTTATTATTGTTTCAATTAAGAATGTTAACTTGTGTTTGTAAATATAAAAAATATTTAAACATTATTATTTGTTTAGCAGTATTGTTGGTCGTATGTCAAAATGTTTAATTATTTGTGTCATTTAATGTCTGAAAGTTTGTATGAATCAGTTTCTTTTTGATAAATTAATTTGCTGTCAAATATTTAAATAGTAATTTATTTAAACAATTATTGTAATTTATAGTAAATTAATTTAAAAATTTATATGAAACAAATGCAATATTTTTAAAATAAACATAAAAGTAGGTCAGGATAACTGGTTTAAAGTTGGACGAAACATGGCGGTGATTTTTGCCATGGCCACTCTCTCCTCTTTCTAGGTTCTCTATCCACTTTAACCTTCTTGAGCTATCTCTTGCCGATTCCGGAAACTTTTCAGGTTGCCCTCCTATTTCTTGGTTTTAAAGCTTATAATTATGTTGATTTGACAATCTCTAGAATATTTCTCCTCCTACTGATGAGTTTTTCGAATTAATCAAAAATTTAGAGTTTCATTCCAATCAAAATAAATCAAAAAAATATCCTAAGGAATATTTTATGCTTATTAAAATAAACAGTTCCATGACCAGTATTATTAAAAAAAAAAATGTTTATAAATTATTTAGCCACATTAGGCTGTATTACAGTATCTCATTTCTGAATCAAAACTTGGAAGCAAATCCTAAAAATTTTTGAATGAGAATTATCTTGTATTACTAGAATTTAAATAATCAGTCTATGGTTTTAGTAATGCTATATTTAATATTGAATCAATTGGAAAATTTTCTCAACATGTTTTGCCCAACGCCATTCTCCTATTTCATATTTTAAAAATTGAAGGACCAATATAAATTCATCAACTTAAATTGCATCCAATCCCTTGTTACATCATCCAGACCATTGTTAATTCATATCTATTGTACAGGGTGTCTCTAAATTAACTCCCGTATTATAATGTTTATTACTCAAAAACTGCAGTTGTTTCTAATATGATGAAATAAATTCTGAAGAACTAAATTGTAATAACAAACGCAAAAACATGATTTTTACTTCAATAAGAAATAAGTACAGAACTGTTGACTGTTATACATAAACACAAGAAAACGTAACAATTATTATTATTATTATTATTATTATTAATCTAAGGAGTTTAAATGATAAGTTTAAATTTAAATGTGGGTAGTCTCCTTTTAATGGGGAAAATCGTAAAATTAAAATTTAACAAAAACAAAAAATAATACAAGCCATAAATCTATGTTTCACCAACAATCAATTAAAATTCAATGAAAAAATTTATTCACAAATTGAAGGCTTACCCATGGGTAGCCCATTATCACCAATTCTTTCCAACATCTATTTAAATAACATGGAGCGCAATTTACTAAACAAATCACAACACAAACAACACACAAAAATATGGATGAGATATGTAGATGACATCCTAGTCATAACAAACAAACCAATAGAAATATTAATACACCTATTAGAAGAACGATATCCTTTAAAATTTACACACAACAACATGACCAACAACCGTATCACATTTTTAGATACAAATATTATAAAATATGAAAATAATCTAGAATTTGAGATATATGAAAAACCAACAAAAGGCAACAACATACCACATTACTTATCACAACAACCCACACACCAAAAAATTAACACTATTAAACAATATTTACAAAGAATAAAAAATCTTACATCCCCGAAATATATTCCTATAAATTTAAAAAAAACTTAAACTGAACCTAATAAAAAATAAATATCCAATAACATTAATAGACAAAATTTTAATAGATGCATTTACAAACAATACAACAAAACCTATACCAATTCAACAAGAACAACAAAAAAGATATTCAATACAATAATAAAATTTTCCACAAACAGAAAAAAAATATTAGAACAAATACCAAACATAAAAATCATACCGAAAATAACAAATAACATTACAAAAACATTAATAACCACCACCAACCTAAAAACAACAATCAATCAAAATAATATGTACAAATATCGATTTCAAAGAAATATGTCAAAATAATAAAGAAAAATGGAACACTAGAAATATAATTTATCAAATACCATGTAAAAATTGTGAACATATCTACACAGGTCAAACTAAACGACAATTAGAAATAAGATTAAAAGAACATGAAAGAGCACTTCGCCACAAAGACAAAAACAACCATTTAGTAAATCATTGTATGAATAAAAACCACACACCAGATTGGAACAACACAAAAATCATTGGAAAAGAAGATAATTATAAAAAAAGATTAATTAAAGAAACAATAAATATCATTACAAATAACAAAAATTTAGCCAAGCCATCAATAGAGATAAACAATAAATGGACACTACTTTTAAACAATTACCCTAGTATACAATAGCCAACGATCATAACTAGGGTCCGTATGTTCATGCATTTATATGCAGCATGCATATTTTAACAATCAGAGCAAATAATGCATATTTTCGGGTTTAGGGAATAAAAATGTATTTTTGTTCCAAATACAATAGACTTCTGTTGGTGTTATGGATACTGCACCGTATATGAAAAAGCATTTCAGGGTGTAAAGTTGCTATTCACCAAGACGATCTATATGACATGTCTGGACCATGGAATTCATCAAGTATGCGAAGAAGTGTGCAAATTAAATACACAGATTGATCTTTTAATTTCTACATCAAGAAAATTTTCTTAAAATCTCCCACGAGGATTCAGCTGTTCAAACAAATGTATCCAAATCTGCTTACTTGGCTAACTGCAGCTTTCTATTATGCACAGCATCTACCCGAGATAGCTGCGGTTGTTAAGGCTCTAAATCTAGAAGATGAGCTTTGTTAGAAGAGTCTGAACCTACTTGTAAGCTAGCTTATGTGTACTCTAATTTCACATGCTTAAGGGATGCGATCACAGAATTTGAGATGCAAAAGGCTGATCTTCCAACTGCAACTGCAGTGATAGATAACATAGAAATTAAGATATATAATGTGAATGGAAAAATTGGGGAAAAAGAAAAATGGCAAAAAGTGAGGGATTTGGGGAACTGAAGTCTTTCTCAAATGTGTTCTCAAACGAAGAGATACTTGTTCTCTAGATTACTCTCCCTTGAAATTGCATCCTTTAAGTATGCTCCAATCCAGACTTGTGATGTGGAGCGTTCATTCTCACACTAGAAAGCTGTCATACGTGACAACAGACAACAATTTACAAATGAAAATCTTTCTCATTATTTTGTTGTATACGCAAATGCAAAAATGTTCTAATAAAAATGTATGAGTTTCAAATTTGTCTGCATATTTAAGAGTATACTTTTTGGCATTTTCAGAGCATATTTTGACATTTTGATTGCATATTTGCATGCATATTTTTAACTTTTTTAGAGCATGAAAGTATGGACCCTAATCATAACCAACAATTAAAACCAACTTAGCTTCATCATCTTTATATCAATTGTTAAATTCTTATAGAAAGAAAAATAACTCCAAAACCACTATTCCACATAATAAACTTTAATGACTCAGATGTACATTTCGGAAACGAAGTTTCCTTC
>JAHWFO010026423.1:87162-121543 GCA_023313115.1 Rhysida immarginata | reverse complement strand
TTGACTCAGATGTACATTTCGGAAACGAAGTTTCCTTCATCAGTGAGTCGAAGGAAACTTCGTTTCCGAAATGTACATCTGAGTCATTAAAGTTTATTATGTGGAATAGTGGTTTTGGAGTTATTTTTCTTTCTATAGTTGTGTCCACAGTTTTTGGCTTGATTCCATTGTTAAATTCTTATTTCAACTGTTTTCACCATTCAAAAATGTTTTATCCTACTCGAAATCGTTTTATATAAATTTTATCCCAAATATTTGGATCACCCTGTTCAAAATTTCAATTGTATTTTAAAACCAACACTTCCTTCAAGATTACTGTTTTCTACTATCAACAACATCTTCACAAAACTTCATCTACATCCTCAATATACTAAGTTTATTTCTACTATCAACAACATCTTCAAAGGACTTCATCCATTCCTCAATAGACTGCATCGTTTTAGTTTTCTTCCATCTCACAAGTTTCTTCATCGTTTTTCAAGATTGGTGACTTTATTTTTTTGTTTTTATTAAATTTTACGATTTTTCCCATTAAAAGGAGACTACCCACATTTAAATTTAAAATTATTATTATTACCAATAGACTACACCGTTGATTTTCATCATGCTAGGTGGCATGTCAGTCATGCATGGTATTCATTTCATAGATGCAAGCAAAATTCTAATGGAACAGTTACTAAAAAAAACATTCAACAAAATCTGAAGATTCTAGGAGTGAAAAATAGTGGAGATAAAGCTACATTACAAAAAAAGGCTAAATTTTTACATGAATAATAAAATATTAAAATAAAAATTTGCGTGTAAATTATTTTGGTTTAGCTTAAACACAAGAGAAAAATTTGAACAGGGGTTTACTTAAATTTTTAGTAATTTAGTATTTGCCTGTAGTCATAGTGAGCTTTATCTCACCACTTTATACAAACTTGCTTGATGAATTTTTATCCTAAGCAAATTTTCAATGACAGGTACAGAAAGCTTACGCTTGCGGTTTAATGCACAGCACGTTCTAGCCAATTTAGAAAAAGGAAAGAAAATTACTTTTAAAAATGTATCTAATGTCTCAGATTCTTAAAATGTATCTAATTTTTCAGATAGGCTTCTATTCAAAATTCTCCTTCTCTAATCACATTTTCATTCCAGAAGTCTATTGATCAAATTAAAACAAATGGATTAACATTGAAAATATTTTCGAAATATGTCATTTCAAAAGCATGTTTGAGTAACGTTAAAACTATTAGCATTTGATCTTGAAAGGAAAGGGGACACTTAACATGACAATCAAGCCGGCTCTGTGGCAGAGAACGCTAAGGCACAGGTCCTGTCGCTCTCGTAACCAGAGAGTCGCGGGTTCGAATCCCGCCGAGGGCATGGATGTTTGTGTGTGTCCTTGGGTTTGGCACAATGTTCCCTCAAGGAATCCATGCCAAGATAATCGTTAGTTACGTATAGCGAAAATCTAACCCACTTTAAGAGTAATAACAAAACATGACAATTTGATGAAAATACATTTATAAAATCACAAATGTATTTAAATTCAGAAAAGTTGAAATAGTAAAGTCAAAACCAATTAAATTTGTTGATAATAATAGCTTGTTCATTCTCATGTAGCCAGTTGCAATACCATACTTGACAGTAGCGCAGTGGTGGCAAAATGTGCAGTGGCACAGTCTGTATCATGAGACAAGAATTACTCAGGCATGTTTAGGTTTTTTGACAAAGAAACAATTTATTAAACTGTTTTTTCTCTTGTCAGCACTCATTTTTAAAGTTCCTACTTCTTTCAGCTTTTGCTGCTCAGTTTTGCGCACAGTTTTAACCCCTCTATATACCCTGTGCAATACAAACATCGTGCAAATCCCCTTCCTTTATTGCTCTTTTCAGTCTTTCGTGGGTTTCAGTAAATAAACGTTCAGATACTTCGGAGGATTTCTCATGGTAATTTTTTGTCTATGATATCTTATTCTCAATGTCAATAATTTTTTCCTGTATTTTTCAACTTATTTTGCTTTTTCTTCTTTCTCCTTTATTGAAAGAATATCCTCTTTTTCTGTTTTTCTTCCTCCTATAGGTGCATTAAGTCATGTTTACGTGTACTTTGACCCATAGCAATAAGCTTTGTTGTCATAGGAACCAAGTAAGGCTTGTTCCCCATGATTTTCAATGTATCTTTGAAGCACAACAAATAAGGAGAAAACACAATTCCACAGTAAGGTTTTAATTCCAGGTATGTGCATTTCGGCAGTCAAGCTGCCTTCGTCCAGCGTGTTACAATGGTCTGATCAAAACAGCAAGTTTGTTATGATGCAGGTTAAGAAAAATTACAGCTTTTATACTAAATTATACATGCAAATATCATATCAAATAAATTGTTTTCTACTGTGTGACCAATCAAAGGCGGGTTTTTCCGTCTGTGTTACTCCCAAGATTGTCAGTGCTCGCAGATACATCATAAAATCAGTGAGTTGTGCATCAATGTAATGGTCCCCACAATCTGGGCATGTGAGTTTATAGAACCCTGATCCTTTATACAAGTCCATGTAAGTATTTCAGCAGTTTGAATCGAGTTGTCTCTGGCTATTGTGGGTGGTCCTAAAGGAGACCCCAATATCCAGCTCATGAAATAAGTTAGTAATTCTATGTATCGCAGGTCAGAGATATGTAAAGGAAGCGTAGTGCGCTTTGTGTTTGTAACGACATCAAAATTGCCATACTGGAGTGGTTACAGGGCTGCCACTCCAAATTTAGTTCAATTTATTTTTATTTTATTTATTATTTACAGTATTTATTTTTAATTTTTAAATTAATAACTATTATTTATTGTATTCCAGGGTTTTTGTGTCTCGTCCTTCCTTCATATATATCCATCTAAATTTAGTTCAAGAAATAAAATCAAGAGATAAAATCAGGAAAAGTTGCTGAAAAAATGAAAAAGTATTCAAAAAGTAGTCTAAATTCTGAAAGTTGAGAAACCTATTTTGGGAGAACAAACATTAATTCTTGGTTTTTAAGGTTATAACTATTGTTGATTTGGAAAGGATCTCTAGAATATTTCTCCCCCTACTGATTAGTTTTTCGAATTAATCAAAAATTTAGAGTTTCATTCCAACCGAAAATAAATCAAAAAAATAACCTAAAGAATATTTGAAACTTATTAGAATAAATAGTTCCATTACCAGTATGATGTATATTAAAAAAAAAAATGTTGAAATTATTTAGCCGCATTAGGCTATATTACAGTATCTCATTTTTGAATCAAAACTTGCAGGCAAATCCTAGAAATTTTTGAATGAGAATTATTTTGTATTACTAGAATTTAAATAATTAGTTGATGGTTTTAGTAATGCTATATTTAATATTGAACCAATTGGAGAATTTTCTCAACGGGTTTTGCCTAATGCCATTCTCCTTATTTCATATTTCAAAAATTGAAGGACCAATATAAAATCATCAACTTAAAGTGCATCCCAATCATTTGTTACATCATCCAGACCATTGTTAATTCATATACAGTATTACCCACTTATAACGAACACGGTTAGAACGAACACCCGCATATAGCAAAAAAAAATTCAGTCCCAACCCGGTCAGTCTATTTTCTATGCATTTTTACACGTTTATTGAGAAATATTTTTGAAAGAAATCCGGTTATAGCGAAGGGAAATCGATGAAATTTATTCTGAAAATATCACTATTTGTTATTATAAAAGGATCTAGACCGAATCCATGGAACATTTTTTCCTAACTGCGATTTTTCTTTATTGTGATTGGTTGGTTAAACATTCCCGCCACCACGGCCGCCACGCTAGTTGAACGATCACGTGATTGTACTTGAACCACTTGAACCAATCATACGATTGTGCCATCACATGGTTAACTGCAAGGCCCATGAGCATTTATGGGCTTGGTTGATTTTGTCAAGTCATTCAGGCAAAATTTTTCAAGGAGTTCAACATAGCTAAACCAAAGCGAAACTCTCTATCTGTAGAGTTAAAGTTAAAGATTTTAGAAGCATGCCATCGCGGAACAGAGCCAGAGAATCCAAGATGGCGGAGAGGAGAGCCAAGAAAGTGACGATGAACCAGAACCATCATCGAAGCAGATGGACTCGCCGATGAATCAAGTAAACAATTACTTAACCATCTACAGTGAAGTACCAAACGAAATTTTTGAAAGTTATTTTAAGTTGCATAAATTTATAAACAAAAGTTATGTAAAAACTATGAAACAGAAAACCATATCGAATTTTTTTCATCCTGAATAAAATTGACTAAAACAATGATTATGCCTAGTTTTAACGGCTAGTTTATGCCTAAAACAATTGACTAAAACAATTATTATGCCTAGTTGTATGCTTAGTTTTAATTCTATGACTGTACGTACATTTTTATTACATTCGGATATAACAAAATCGGGATATAACGAAAAGAAACTCTGTTCCCTTGAATTTCGCTATAAGCGGGTGATACTGTATATTGTACAGGGTGTTTCTAAATCATCCCCCCGTATCATACATGTTTATTACTCAAAAACTATTACAGATTTTAACGTGATTTATTTATTCACAAAGAAAAACTCAGTTTCTTAGCATGCCTTAATGAATTTTAATATGTCCCCCATTTATGGCAATGAAGGACAGCAAAGCGAAACTTGATTTCCTCCCATGTTCGGGCTAGTGTTTCTAGAGTGATTTCAGCGATTGTTTCAATTATTCTGTTCTTGAGAGTTTCAATGTCATCAACATTGGTCTTGTACACTCTATCTTTCACATATCCCCAGAAGAAAAAATCCAGTGAGTTTGCATCGGATGAGCGAGGGAGCCAAGGGATTGGCCCATTCCTTCCAATCCATCGTTCTGGAAAGTTCGTATCAAGGCACTGCCTAACTTGCAGTCCCCAGTGGGAGGTGCTCCATCTTATTGGAAGACTATGTTGGGCTGCAGTTCTTCCACCTGTGGAATCAGGTAGTTCTCTGCATACCTAGTAAGGTTGCAGCAGTAATGGTATCTTCAGCGAAAAAGAAATGTCCGATTACTCAATCATGCATTAAATCGCACCAAACATTAACCTTTGGGCTGTCGAAGTACATGCTCCCTTTGAACGTGGGGTTTTGGGAGCCCAAAATGTGGCAGTTGTGTCGGTTTACTGCTCCCGAAGTATGGAATGTTGCCTCATCAGAAAACAATGTCTTCAAGGAAGGTGGGATCACTGTCGATTTTTTGGAGCATATCCTCAGCAAACTTCTTGCACTTCGGTCGGTCATGTGGCTTCAGTTCATGCATCATCTGGATTCTATAGGGTGTAAGACGAAGGCGGTGCTTCACTATTTTATGTACGGATGTCATTGACATATCCAGTTGACGAGACGCTTGGCGAAGTGATTTACGGGGACTACGATCAAACGCCTCCCTGGTCTTTTCCACTCTCTGTGGTGTCACTGAAGGGTTACCAGAACCCTTTTTGTGTAGCAGGCTGCCTGTGTTTAAAAATTTTTCATGCCATAGCTTAATTGACCTATGATTTGGAGGATCCTTTTTAAACTTTGTTTTGAATATTCTCTGAATTGTAATCATTAACTTAAATTCCGCAAGCCATAATTCGCATTGAGCTCTTTCTTGAACACTCGCCATTGTTTACTGCGTCTCGCGAAAAATGGAACAAAGCGCCATCAATGATACTATGCGCCAACCGCATGTTTCATTATCAACTCTAGCAAGGCTAAGAAACTTTGTGAAAAAAAAAACAGGTTAAAATCTGTATACTTTTTGAGTAATAAATATGTATAATATGGGAGATAACTTAGAAATCTTGAAGTTTTGTTCTAATCAACCATCTTAAAGTTTTGTGTCAATTCTCTTGATAATGTCATACGATATATATTGTGAAAATTGCCCAACTGATTCAATATTAAATATTGTATGTATTATTAAAACCATTGTCTAATTATTTATATCCTAAAAAACAGCTTATATATATAATTTTCTCCATTCGTGAAAAGTATTATTTATATACTTAGTAATTCCATTTAAAACTTCCAACTTTATTTATTTATTTATTTATTTATTTATTTATTTATTTATTTATTTATTTATTTATTAATCAAGCACCCCGGACCATGGGGTAAAAGGGAAAGGATACTATGGATCTAAAGATTACATACGTCAAACACAAGTGTCACAAAACAAAACCAAAGAAACACTGCTCTCAAAAGGCTAACGGGCCCGAAATCAACACTATACAAAAGGACTAAAACTAAGATTGATTACTGAGATAAAATTGGGTTATGCGTTTCTTTAAATGGATGCAAGTGGTAAGGCAAGAGGTGGAAGTACAGAGGTAAACGGCAGATCGAATGTCCATCGGCAATGCATTCCATAAGGATATTGCAGAATACGGAAAACTCTTAGATTTTTGAGCTGACACAATGAACGGAATCTCAAACAAATATCTTCGAGTTTGTCGAACTTGACTAGAAGATTTAAACCAGTGCCTAATGAATATAGCAAGATGTTTATCATTCCGAAGAGCTTCGGCGACCTCGGCAGTTAACGCCACTTTCATAATTGTCGTGACAGTGGGTAGATTAAAATCCGAGCAGGTCGACGTCATTGAATCCAGTCTACCCAAATAAGCTTGTTATAAGCAACGGCCAATCTTTTGAGATTTAATGAGGAGGTGGACGACCAAAATAGAGCTCCATATTTAAGCTGGGGCACTATCACAACCAAAATGATCCAACAAATCTGACAAATAGTGAGAATAGATCGAAGTCTTTTCACCAGATAGGACTTGCGATGTAAAGAACTTATTAACTGGTCAATGTAAACGTTGAATTTCAAACTGGTGTCAAAAGTAATGCCCAATATCTTAATAGTAGAGGTATAATTCTCGTCTTTTGGTAAAACTAAAATATTAGTTTTATCCTCATTCAACCCGAGACCTCTACTAGAATACCAGTCTGCCAGATAGTTCAAATCGTGCTGGAGTAATTCTATACTATCATTCTGCTCGTGTGATGGATAGTTAGCGAACAAGACGTTATCGTCAACATAGCTGACTATTTTCAAATTGAATTTATGATCGTAAATTGATGCGGTAGCTGCCGCGAATAATAGAGGAGCTAAGCCAGACCCTTGGATAATCCCTCGTTTGGATTCTTTATACACCACTGGATCAGCGCCAATGTAATTTAAGCGATCCTGATAGTAGTCACGCAGTAAAGCAATATAACCTTGTGAAACCCCTAAACGCCCAAGATCGTAAAAAAGCTGAGGTCTAGAAATAGTATCATATGCTTTGAAAATGTCTGTTTAAACGATAATGAAGTTATGACGTTGATCGCAGGCTTCCATGGCGTTCATATAGATCTGGAGAGGAATCCAAATCACTTTATGTCCAGGTCGACTACCCTTTTGTTGCATAGGTATCCTAGTCCACAAATATTCCACCATGTGCTGAAAAACTAGTTTTTCTATAATTTTCGAAAACAGAGATAACGCAGATATTGGCCGATAATTAGAAATATTGAGGGGACACCCCTTTTTATACGTAGGATTTATCTTGGCCATTTTAAGGGCTAACGGAAATTTCCCAGTTTTTACTATTAATTGACACAAAGAAAAAATCATGTTGTAGCCAGTTAAATTGAAGCATTGAAGGATCTTGTCCGTAAAAGAAAATGGAAAATTTATTCCTGTAATTTTAACAGTTTTTAAAATTTTTAAAAAGCTCCTTCCCGTCGGAATTTCAGGATCAGGTGAGCTGAAATGGACTTTGGCCCCAATCACAATTATTTTATCAGGCTGTGGAAGATCCGTTGGATTATTGACTGAGTCTAAATATTTCTCATGTTCCTCATAGGGCAGTCTGGGAGCCTCAGTCGTACACGTATGAGGGATAAGCTCCCATATCTGAGCTGAACTGGCAGACTGAGCAACTGCATTCCTCTTTGCCTTACGTATTTCATGTTTAAAATTTTGATTGGCTTGCTTATAAGCTAGATGTGACAAATGATCCCTATGTCGGACATACTCGATATAGGCTGTTTGTTTCATTACCATTTACTAAAAAAGGGCATCATTCCACCAATATTTGCCCCTCCTAGATCCCTGTCTTACAATCTTGAATTGGAAACCCACCGCCATGGCAGCCTGTGTAACAAAGGCATTTATGTAATCCAATAGCATATTGACATCATCATTAATGTTAATATCTTGATAAATAAGTGAATCTAAGTTCTTACAAAATAGATCTTTACTAAAGCTTCGTTATGTCGGTATTATTCTGGGTCGCGAGTTTCCAGCAATTAAACGATCACTAGGAAAGTTCAGAGTGACACAAATCACTTTGTGGTCTAACTTCGGGACTGTAAAATAATTTCTATCGGACACGGACCATGATTCCGGAATGTATATATGGTCAATAAGACTCGAGGAAACGTTTGTAACACGTGTAGGTCGGTTAATTATCTGTTTCAATCCCAAGGCCGACGTGCAGGCCAACAGAGTACACAGTTCACTTGAAGCCTGGAGAGCATTACAAGTAAAGTCACCGACAACGATGTTCATGTTGCGAACGTCAAGGTGACTAAGCACTTCTGTGCAGGCATCCATAGAGATGTAAGTTGGGCGGTAAATGAGCAAAAGGACAAACCACTTCATGCCTATATAACATTTAATAGTGAGATATTCCATACAGTCCACTTGATCGGACCTGAGCATACGAGTTTTGATTGTAGCAGCCACGAAGATCATCATCCCGCCACCCCGAGTAGGGCGGTCAGCTCGATAAATGTTATAACCTGGAATAGCAATTGTATTATATTCACAGAAAGTGGTCAACCAAGTTTCGGTAATACAACAAATGTCCACTGATTTAGCCGGTAATAACACTTGAAGGTCGTCAATTTTTGAAAATACAGACCGCGCATTTAGATAAAGTATCTTGATATCATCTACTTGAGTAGGTCTATTTGAGCTGGGGCATACTAGGCCTCCCCGTTGTCTGATGGTAATTCCAGTAATCGGAGTTGAACTGAGGATTAGAACCGTAAAAGAGCCTGATGGAAATCCCTGTCAGCCAGTGGTTCTCATTAAGGCCATCTTCTAATGTAGTATCCGTGAGTCTCACAAAAACATACGGGGAGACTGAACCATGTCGTGTGGTCCACCTCCCACATTCAGTGACATTCAAGTTGTGTTCTCTGAGAAGTTGAGCAGACTTAGCACAATTGCATTCATCATTTATATTCCCAAGTCTCAACCGTATAGACCAAGAGCCCACACCCCACCGCTGTTCCATTTTCATCGATTTAGGCTTTGTTGCAAGACTCCCTGACTGACACTTGTGAACTGTTCCTTTGGGGGAGGCTGAATAATATCACGGTGAATGTGTAACAAACTGTCGTCACGCTTCACTACTTCAGTTAACTCTTTTGTCCGGTTAATAGAAACAACATCCGCTGCTTCAATCTCTGCAGAGCTCATTAATCTCAGACTCCATTCCTCACTCATGGCTGGGGACAGATTTGTATCAAGAGCCACTCCCGGAGAGGTCGTAGTCATCTGCTTTGAGCTGGCTGTATTTGCTGTTTCCTCCGAGTGAGTCAGTACCAGCGAGGTAAGAAATTTGTTCAGCGTATCATTAGTTGCACTGATAAGATCATTGGTTTTCTTCATCATGTTTTCCATAATTTCTTGCAGTACTTCGCGTGTGGATGCCATAACTCCAACTATAGCAGTGATGAATTTATTTTTCATTAAATAAGAGGTTGATTGATTCTTTTCTAATCCAGCTAAATTTGTCTCAATAAATTCCATCATCGACTGGTTTAAAACACCCATTTGCTGAAATAGTTCTAGATGATCATTAGGCACAATTGTCTTTTCATCATCCACCCGAATACGTTGTTCATTCGTATGCTTAAGTTCGAATTGTTGTCCAGAGGTGGCGCTTGAAACTTGCGATGTTGTAAGAGCATTCATTGATTCTAAAGCCCTTATCGACTCAGCCAATTCTTCAGCTTTAAGCATAATTGCCTCTTTGTAGCCCACATTTTTTGTCCTCTTTCGTTCCCAAGACGTTCATTAATCATACCTTTCAGTTCATTTAAAAGGTGAGTCCAACTTTGATGTGTAGCCACTGTATGTGAATCCGGCTGCTTGTCCAATGGTGTCATCCCATCCGCCATTATATTTTATAATTTATTATATTTGAAATGGTTTTAAAGTTACAGTTTATACTTCAATCGTAATTTTAATTAAAATTGTTATTCAAGCAAATATTAAAAATTACTTTTCTTTAAATTAAGTTTGTTTTTTTTTGACCTCTTTAATTTGAGTTGTGATACATTGTTAATTAAAACAAAAATTAAGCAAAAACTGTTGAGTGGAACAACCAAAAAGGGGGGAACCACTAATCCACAAGGAGATTAGATAAGAGGTTCCCCCTTTTTTGGTTGTAATTAAAGGCTAATAAATTTAGGAAAGTTTCATTACCGTTGATAAAAAACATACAGCAGTCGATGTTCTCGTAACAAATGAAAATAAGTGCAAAACAACTGCTTTATTGGGAAGCAAAGTTCAATTACGTCAAATTTTCACAATATATACAATTTCCTTTGGAAGAATAATTCTATGTGAATTTTCTGTAAAAAAGGGTTTAATTAAATTCTTAAAATGATTAACTTAAGAATAAAATAAAACTCTTTTTCCACAACGAAACAGGAATTGAAAAAACATAAAAAGAAAAAGACAGAAAATAAAATGAAAAAATACAACCAGAGTCTGTAAGCGCTTTTCGAAAGCTTTGCTTTCATCATTCAGCAGCCAAGGAGCACCTCGAGAGAACTGACTTGGAATCGACAATCGACAATCGAACAGTGTAGTGTATCGGTATTCAAGTGGAACTTGAAGCATAGCTTCCATAATCTCACCCTTCATAATCATATTCCAAGGGAAATACACTGAGCTAGAAAAGAAGCCTGATATACCCACAAGGGTCATCTAAAGTATGAAAGAAAAATTTCCATTTCACACTGCTAATCCTATGACAAACGACATTAGAAAATTAACTTAAGAATAAAATAAAACTCTTTTTCCACAACGAAACAGGAATTGAACAAACATAAAAAGAAAAAGACCGAAAATTAAAATGAAAAAATACAACCTCAGCGCTTTTCGAAAGCTTTGCTTTCATCATTCAGCAGCCAAGTAACAACTCGAGAGAACTTGAGAGAACTGACTTGGAATAGAACATGCTGAGTATTTATAACGGACAGAAGCCAATCAAGACAAAAAGATCCAACTGAAATTTATTGATTGGGTAAGTGCGTCGCCCATTTGATCAATGGTGATTCGCTAATAGGGCCCCTATCTAAGTTGAGTAATAATTTTTTATCTGTTTTTTGAATGGCTAAGCTTTCGAAGGTGTTCAGAAGGTGTTTCTTGTTTATTGACTCAATAAGTTTTACATTATTTAATAAGAATTCATGCCCGGTATCTAGAGAGAGTTTGGCTATGGATGACTGATTCCCTCTACCATATCTTGTGTGTCTCATGTGTTCTTCGAATCTTGTTTCAATATTACGGAAAGTTTGCCCTTTGTACATCATGGGGCATTGGGAACATCTGGCTTCGTATATTCCTGATTTCTGTAGTGGTGGAATCTGGTCCTTTGGGTTAGGTAATAAATGCCTGGTCTGGTTGCGATTGCTAAAAGATAATGAAATATTAAAAGATTTAAAAACAGAATTGAGACCTTTGATTAATGATTTATTGTAAGGTAAGGATATGACTCTCCCTCTATTTTTAGTCCGGTTGAGGGTAGTGATTTCGTCCATGAACTTCTTTAACTTCCTCTTCCTGACTAAATCGGTGATAGTACGTGTGCTATAGCCATTTTTAACTGCAATATTCTGAATCAAGGAAATTTCTTTTTTAACTGCAATATTCGATGATCGACAGAGCTAATAATCTCCCACTAGGTCAATCCTCATTCAAATAAGAAATTTCGTTGTGGAAAAAGAGTTTTATTTTATTCTTAAGTTAATCATCTGCATTATCCACATAAGATTTTTAGACATTTTAAATTCTTAAAAACTCATTCAGGCTTTTCAAAATTTAATAGTTGAAGAAATAAAACCAGTTGATTACATGCAATTTATTATTTTCTGCTTGTGCACTGCTGTGCTATTTCATACAATAGGCAGCATCGAGATCAAAAGAGCCAATGCAAAGTTGAAGGAATTACTTTCTTAGATTATGGTAAAACTAGATTACTCTGTAGATTACTCTTAGATTACTAAAGAAAAGGATTGACTAACATTGGTTACCAAACACAGTACTGCTTGTGTATGATATATTAGCTTTATGTACACAGAAAAACATAAGAATACTTGAAGTGTAGCAGATTTAGATAGATATATATTTATTTTAATTTAATCATAAAAGAATAGTACAGTATTACAGTTAATTTTAAAAAAAAAATCCGTAATTGCAGTTTGCTTTCTTTCCATAAAATGCCTTCCCAAAAAATCCTCCATATCTGACATAGTAAAGAGAAATGAATCCGGTGTACCGATATGCTGTGCAAAATTATTTCTTAAACTTTTTATAGCCTCCACTGCTATAAAAAAGCTGAGATGGGCGTTACCTCCATTTCCAAACTGCCATTTTCATCTTCGTCTTCCTTGACACTTTCAATTTCATTTTGTTCTTAACTGATCATCAGAATCCGTGAACTCAGCAGAGGTGTAAACCCTTTCGTCACATGCTACGTAATCTTCAAAGGTTATTTCTGCTGGCACATTGAAAACAGAGACAACTTCTTTCTACAAATCCTCATGACTTTGGGTCTCATTTTTCCTTTCTTTTGCAATGCCACCTTGGGTTCTCTTCTCTTTCGCTTATTGTTGCAATTGAGAATCCGACTCTCCCCCAGCAGTTCGCAATCACTGTTGGTTGGACACAATTCCAGGCATTTGCAAACATTTCAACTGCATCCTTGATATTTATTGCTTCTGTAATATGAGACCATTCATTAAGTAAAATTCTTTGCAATAAACATTGCTGGAAATGGTCTTTTACTTTTTTTTATGATGCCTTGGTCCAATGGCTGTAGTGTAGATGTACAATTAGGTGGAAGGAACTCTAACAGAATGTTGTTTAAACATGCATTTACAAAATGTGCCGAACAATTGTCTATGAACAAAATTATTTTTCTTCTTTCCCTGCCCATATATGAATTGAATTTTAGTAGCCATTCTTGGAAAATTTCTCTGTCATCCATGCCTTGAAGTTGTTCTTGTAAGCACAAGGTAAGGAAACAACCCCTTTGAAATAACAGGGCTTGCAGGATTTTCCAAAGACAAGCGGTTTCGATTTTCTCGTTCCACTCAGGTTGCAACAAAACAAAACTGAAACTCTTACCTTTGCTTGCTTGCTGCCTTTGCAGGTTTCACCCTTAAAGGCCACTGCCCTGTAATAATACTACGAAATGAACAAGAACTGAGAACAACCGACTTTATTTTACCAATTTCCCATCTACACAAAAAGGCGATGATATCATACCTTCAACAACCAATCAGAAGACACGTAATACAAACACAGTAGCTTAGCCCCGAACCACACACTGATTGACTGCCACATAACCTCCCCTGTTGGAAAGCACCCCCTAGGGTTGACGTGGTCTCGGCATCCGTTCGAAGTGCGTGTTCATTATCTTATCCTCGTCAGACTTATCCACTGTTACATATTTAAGATAATTAGGCCGGAAGTAAATAAATATAACAAGCAGTGGCAAAAATGATGTTCAAATTAAAGGAACGTTTGTGCTAATGTGTTAAAACTCAAGAGTGAGCTGAAGAACGAAAGCAAATGTGCTGAATGAGCAAATAAAGTCAATTGAAGACTAATTCTAACAAAAAATTGCTTTATTGATAGTTTGACTAACACGTTATAAATAAGTCACACGAATAATGTCAGCCGAACGTAGACAAACAGTGGCCTAAATGAATGGCTTTTACAAATAAGAAGATATAATTTCCAGATATAAATAGTCTTGGTGTCTGATGATAACTTAATTTTTGTTTTATTTTTTCATTAAAAATTAAATAAGAGAAACACAACATTTAAACAAAACATTTCAGTTTAGAGAATTTAAACATCTGTTTAAAAAAAACTCTTAAGTTAAAAATAAATAAAAAATAAAAATTTACACAAGCTAACGTTTTTTCTTTGTTTTTTTTTGCAAAAAGTTAAAGCTTAACACGTCTTTTCTTTTTTATAGGTTCTTCCAAAAAATTTAACTGTAATGGTCCGAAAGAAAATTATTAAACAAATTAGAAAAATCAAAAATTATTCAAAAACACAAAGGGACATCAGCTTTTCCATTTGCCTACGATTCACTAACACATATCGATAACCGGTGACCAGAATGACGGTGTGCAAATCATCCAAGCGAAATGGGCTGGTTTAAGTAAAAATAGAGTAAAACACCATACAGTATGGGAATGTAAACCACATCATCGAATTTGATTCCAATTACAGATAGTACAGTAAAACTTAAAACCATGAGGTGAATTTGACTTCTGACGATTTTGGACCAGCACTACATCCTTTAGATCTAGTGGCGAGGAACATGGGGTAGAATCATAGACAAATTGAGCGAGGTGACATCTCAATCCACACAGAGGCCATTCATTTCGTCTGGAGAATTTCAGATCCATAATTTCGAAGAACTCAAAGCATTACTCCGAGGTAAGATGACAACAACTTCAGAGATAATTATGAACGGAGAACCAGGATGGAAGAAAAAAAGGAGAAGCATTAACGGAGAAGGGAATGGGAAGGGCGGGGAAAAGCGGACACAGGAAATATTCAGGGGGCGATTAGTAATGCTTAATTGGGGTGCTAATACTAATCCGAGGGATTCTGTGATGATATTTCCCAGAACGTGTGTCGGTCATCAAAGTGCCAATGAATTCTTCAAGCATGAATGGAAAAGAGCTGGTACACCCATCAGAAAAGCGATCAACTTTGCAGACTTCTCAGTGATCCCAACTTAGACAGCAAGATGTGCTACTGGAATAAGCCCAGCTAGATGGTACAAACAGAGCAAGAAGCATTGCAGATTGGAAATAAAAGGCAAGAAGCATCTCACCTATCTGTTGTAAACTGCTATAAGCATCAAAGCACCTCAATAGTCCAGAAAACTCATTAGTGTCCAGTGTTGGTTCCACCAGATTGAATTTCTTGTGCAGAATTCATCACTACAAATGTCCGTGTAAAAGATGCAATCAGCTTACTTATTCTGATCAATGTTGGATACTCGTGTGAGGAGAGGTCAGAACTATCTACTGATCACCACCTTGTTGTCTGCACTTAGCGGTTCTCTGAATCCATGCCAGCCAAGCAAAATACAAGATCCAGACAGATTGGGGCCATCAAATGGGAGGCATTGGAGGATAAGAGCTGTGAGGAAGACATTTGCAGATAACATATCTTCAAGTTTCAAATAGTTACCCAGTGATCGTGGGACTGTTAAAGATGAGTGGCAGTTGTTTAAAACTGCTGTGATTACTTCAGCTGCATTGTGCTATGGGGGTAAGCGCTGTGTGTGGCACAGGGCGATGAGAAAAGGACTGTATGGTGGAACGGCAAAAGAGGAAGCCTATTTGCTATAGCTTGCAAATAAAACAACTTCGAGTCGAGTGCGGTACACTGAGGCGCGAAAAGCAGCAGCAAAGACAGTATCAACAGCTAAAGCAAGGCATGGGAGAAGTTCAGGGAGAAATTGGAGGCAGACTATGGTTCGGCAAAACAAGGTATTCTGGCCGACCGTACGCTGCCTCCGTGGAAAGAAGTCTCTTTCATCACAAACTATTAAGAGTTCAGATGGGAGGATTCTGAAAATGGAGGAGAGCATATTGCATAGGTGAAAGTAATACTTTGCATCTCTTCTTAATCCGGTGACGGCAACAACCGAGGCACGTGAGGTGCACCTTAGAGCAGAGAATAGTCACCGAAGCAGAAGTCAGATGGGCAATTAAGTCCCTGAAGACTGGCAAAGCTGCAGAAGATGACGAAATCTGGTCCGAGATGTTAAAGGCCTTAAATCAGGATGGTATCCTGTGGCTGACTCAGGTGTGTCAGGTTGCTTGGATATCTGGCCAGGCCCCTAAGCAATGGCAGACAGGAATTTTGATCCCTATTTTCAAAAAGGGAGATCAGAGAGATTGCAACAACTATCAAGGCATCTCTTTGCTCAACATTCCTGGGAAAGTGTATGCTAAGTGTCTGGAGGAGAGAGGTCAGGAAATAGTCGACTCCAAGCTATCGGGGGAGCAGTGTGGTTTCCGACCTGGCCGAAGCACAACGGACCACATCTTTGCTCTAAGGCAAATCTTTGAGAAATCCTGGGAGTATGCAAAAGATGTCTACGTTTGCTTTATGGACCTCGAAAAAGCATATGACAGAGTTCCTCGGGAGAAGCTCTGGCAAGTGTTGCAAGAGTATGGAGTGGATGGGCAATTACTGGTTGCTATCATGTGTCTGTACGAAAGCTCTGAGATGTGTGCCCAGATAAATGGCATTAAATCAAGACCGTTCACAGTGGGTGTTGGACTCCGCAAAAGGTGCGTACTGTCGCCCCTCTTGTTCATTATCTTTATGGACTGGATAGACAGGGGCAGCCGAGGCAATGAACGCGTTTGTGTGGGCAACTGCTCGGTGGAGAGGTTGCTCTTTGCTGACGACCTTGTCCTCCTTGAGTCTTCTCGCATGAACCTTCGGCATGCGGTTTGCAGCCAAATGTGAAGAAGCTGGGATGAACATCAGTGTGGCTAAGACTGAGGTTCTGGTCCTTTCAAGACAGCCTGCTCAGTACGCTCTCCATGTTAGGGGAGCCCAATTGAGACAGGTGGAGAAGTTCAAGTATCTCGGGATTGCATTCACGAGTGATGGGCGGCAGGAAAAAATAAGAGTTGGATGCTCGGACCAGTGCAGCAAGCTGTGCCAGACATGAACTGCGGCGATTCATGGTAACGAAACGCGAGCTGGGTAACAAAGCCAAGCTCTGTATCTTCAAATCTATCTTTGTCCCCATTCTCACCTATGAGGCTTGGGTAATGACCGAAAGAGTGCGATCGCGGGTACAAGCGGCCGAAATGAGACTTCTGAAAGATATGGTAGGTGTTGCCCTACTAGATAGAGTGCACAGCAGCACAATAAAGGAATCTTTATGTGTTGAGCCGCTACTTCTCCGCATTGAGAGATCTCAGTTGCGCTAGTATAGCCATGTCATACAGATGCCGCAAACTGGCCTTCCTAGGCAGTTGTTATATTCCAAGCTGGTGGGTAAGAGACCAAGGGGTCGGTCTAGAAACAGGTGGCTAGACTACATGGAGAATCTGGGTTCGAGCTGCTTGGGTATTACCAGGGAGGACATGCGCCTGATGGCGAAAGATAATGATCGCTGGAGATCCTGCATAGGGCTGCTGCCCCCGCTACCCTAACAGATAAGCGGGTTTGAAAAGTAAGTAAGTAAGAAACATTTTTAGTTGCATACAAATGGTTTTTTAGAGTTTCTAAGGAGCTTTTAATTTGGGAGGATGTTGCTTTAAATGTCGTATTTTTCAATTCCTCATCATTGTCATCTTCATATTCTTCTTTGCCACCATCTTTGATAAGATCGCAAATTTCATGATCGTTTAACTTCGGAAAAATTAAAACATCCGCATCAATATTAACAAACTCGGAGAATTTAGATTGAAAATTCAGCTTATTTTTCAGGATTTCCCACTCTTCAAATCCTTCAAATTCGCGATCATCATCATCTTCGGGTGGGACTGCAAGTTCGGTTTCACTTTCGTTTGCATTACTTGAAGGCAAACCTGTTTTTTTGAAACAATTAGTTTCTGGGGCCACATTTCTCCAAACTGTACATACGTTGGTTATGGCATCCAAAAGATTAAATTTGGATGCAGTTTTACTTTCTTCCATAGCTCGTAGAATGGTTCTAACAAGAATTATTCGGAAATGTACTTTTACGTTTTGCACAATTCCTAGATCAATTGGTTGCAAATGCCAAGTAGTGTTCAAAGAAAAAAAACACAATTTTTATATTCGAAAGTGTTTTTGGTGCAATACGCGCCGTACAATTGTCCACGAAAAGAAGAATGCTGCGATTTTGCACTTTAAGGGATGAATCCCATTTCAAAAGCCAGTTTGAAAAAATCTCTGAAGTCATCCAAGCACATTTGTTGAAAAAGTATTCACATGGCAAAGAACTCATGTGTTTAAAACAACGAGGCTTGGAAAATTTTCCAATTATCAGTTGCTACACAGTATTAAATTGCTCCTTGCTATGTTTGCCTCCATGGCAGGCCTTACCTTTAAAAGTGTAAAA
Source organism: Rhysida immarginata (assembly GCA_023313115.1). Classification (NCBI taxonomy): domain Eukaryota; kingdom Metazoa; phylum Arthropoda; class Chilopoda; order Scolopendromorpha; family Scolopendridae; genus Rhysida; species Rhysida immarginata. Next base: position 103,142 of record JAHWFO010026423.1, on the reverse strand, counting down.
GGGCATTGAATTAAAAAAAAATCCTGTCTCGTCCGCATTAAAAATATCGGAAGCATAATTTGCTATATGCGTCGGAAGTATAGTCTTACACCAATCTGATACCACTTCAGTGTTGACAGCATTTGCTTCAACTGTAATTTTACGAAATGATAATCCTTTTCACTGCTTAAAGCGTTCTACCGTAAAATCTTGAATACATGCCGGTTTCAATAAAAGCCAGGTGGGGTGTAAAAAATAGATTAAACACAGGGTCTTTTTCAGGTCATCGATATAAATTCCGGTATTTTTCCTCGCTTTCAGATTATTAAACTTCTTTTCATGTGTATGCCTTCTCATTGAACATACTAAACATATTATCTAATTATTGATTTTTAGTTTTACTAAAAAAAAAAAAAAAAAAAAATTTATTAAATTGCAATTCAAAACTTTGTCAGATTTATTGCAGAGTGACTAGCGACCGGGAAAACTGGAAAAAGTCAGAAACTTTACAAAATCTGCATAAAAATGCATAATTGGAACGAAAAATTTGTCAGGGAAAATTACATGATCAACCGGGAAAAGTCAGGGAATTTTACGCAATCATTTTGGGACAGCCTATTAGACACCCTGTTATTGGGAATAGCCCTTAATGCCAGGTCTCGATTAATCGCTGGGGCAGTCCGGACCACTGAAACAATTGCATGCCCAGGCGTGTATTCAAGATTTATGGTAGCCATCCATTCGAACAGTGGAAATCTTTAACTTCAAGAATAGACTCAAGCTGTTCTGCTCTCTCTTTTAAAACGCTGCCATTTATAGGAATATTTTGGTCCCTGGCTTAGATAAACCATTTGAAAAGCGCCTCTTCCACTTCTTGTTCTGCATGACGAACATATTTCCGTTTAGCTTAGATGAGGATGCAATTGCACTTTCAATGGTGCAGATGCTGGTGCTCAAAGATGAAAATGGAATGTTGTATTTTTTGGCAATTTCAGCTTTCTTCACACCAGGATTTTTTTAATTCATCAAGAATTTCCATCTTCGTGTCCAATGCAAGCGCAGATCACTTATTTTACCGGAACATGGCATTTTAAATGATTGGTTAAGCGAAGAAGTACGCTGAAATCAATAAATTGATACAGATTACGTAAAATTCAATCAAATGCTTAAAAATCTAACACATTGAAACTAGATTTAGAAAACGGCATTTAGGGCTGGTTCTACCAACCTCGGATAAATCATCAGCTAGCTATTGAAAGTTATACCCGCTTCAGTTGCATTCTACCAAGAACAGACCTCCCCTCCTTCATTTATATTTAGCGCTTCTCTCTACCATGAAAAAAAAACAAAAACAAAATAATACCAGTCAGTGTTGGCTTTGAAACGCGGCACGGCAAAAAAAAAAACAAAACGAAACTGTAGGGAAAGACGGAAACAAATGAACCGGCCCTTACGCAAATACGGAATAGGGTACTTAGATATTCGTCTTAACAGTTGCAGTTCTGGATGCTTGGTTGGCAGAATCGAAAAATTACACTGTACGTGTATTTACTGAAAAATGCGTTTCTGTTCCTCTTTTCCAACTTTGCTTTGGAGACACAGCGTTTACTATGAAATCAATAAATTTATACGTACATAAATGATATCGTACAACTCAATCAAAAGCTTAAAAATCTAACACATTGAAACTAGATTTAGGGAATGGCATTTAGGGAAATAAGAAATGGGGGTACTTACATATTCGCCGTAACAGCTGCAGTCCTGAATTCTTGGTCGGCAATGCCAAGAGTAGTGCCCTGATAAAAAGTGAAACCATATTGACTGCCAAGCGAAGGCAACCCGTTTATATACCCCCCTGCCACTGCAATGCTACACCAATGGTCGTTGAGTGTCCTGATTGGTCAGACCAATAGTGACGACTGCGCCCTCTGTTGCCGACGGCGGAAACTAGTCCAGTTAATCATTGATCATCAATAACATAGCCAAATTGACAAGACGCAACCAGATGAAAAAATGCAACCAGGCCGCTCACGCATTAGTAAAATTTTTACTACCAATTACAACTTCTAACTTCATAAAATCCGAATTTTGTCGTAAAAACACTTCGTAAAACTCAAAGTTTATTAAATGGAAATTAACAATACAGCTTTTACAGCACGTGACTGCGTAAGGCATTCTGGGTTTAGGTTGCTTAGCAACTCAGGACGCAGAACTAGGTCAGCCATCTTGGATAACAAGCACGCTTCGCACACGCTAGTCGCTATGGCAAGATAGCATATTACACGAATCTCCCAATCCATGCACAACTGAGATATGAACAAAAAATTGCTGATATTGATAGTATTGATCCTTATACCCTATTAAATCAGGAGTTTACTTTAGAGAAAAGAAATTTGCCTTCGTTGGATCTCATCTTAATTTCAAGCTACGTCGTCCACAAGCACAGCCGGATCACACGCAAACAAATCACTCGATGCATACAAGAATTTTTTGTGTGGCAGGGTCCTCGAAGTCGGCTACAAACAAATTAACGTTAATACACTCGTTTATAGCAAGGTATGTAATAAATGAGACACCGAAAGTAAAATTTCAGTATAAAAGTTCAGCGCAGCATCCCCTAATTATCTCGGCTAACATCGATCAGCCCCTTCGCGTTTATGCTCTGAATTTATTATCGTAGAATATCTAATTAATATGTAAATGATTTGTAGTGTTATAGAAATTAAATTTAAAGAAATATATGCAGGAAAAAAATCACGAAAGTTCTGTGGCGATGAACTTCGGCTAACGGGCGACCACTGGCATAGCCCCCATTTACTATTTAGGGGGCTATGCCGGCATGGCCACCCATCATTTAATGTACACCTTCATGGAACTTTCGTGATTTTTTTCCTACATAAATTTCTTAAAATATAATTTCCATAATATGATAAATCATTTACATATTAATTAGATATGTTACGATAATAAATTCAGAGCATAAACGCGATGAGGCTGATCGGTGTCAGCCGAGAAAATTGGGGGCCGCTAATCTGAACTTTATCAATTTCTGATACACCAGACTCCTTTGGGAAAATTACGACGAACAGCCATTATTTAATTAAACAAGCGTTTTCTGTATGTAATATCCAGATTGAATTTCATTCTAAGAAATGATTGGAGTAGACATGCCAGTATTTTATACTGTCGCAGTTGTGGAGTACAACTCTTTAATCGCGGCGAGCCAAGCTCTTCTTCTCTTCTGTGTTATTTCGAAGATTAGCTTATCTTAGTGCCTCTGAACTACAGGTACCGTATATACTCGCGTATAAGCCGATTTTTTTTCTCCAAAAAATGACCCCTAAAAACCACATTCGGCCTATGCGCGGGTCAGAGTTGATGAAAACTCTTATAAGTGGAATTTACAAAAAACTAATCAATAATTTCATTTATTAATCCGTTTAGATTTCATTTATTTACCCTTTCACTGCATAAATAAATTTCTGATAAGATAAAAGTATTCTCTCTCTTTGCAGCATTATGAGAATCTCTAAAATGCTGTGGCAGCCATATTGGAGAAAGTATGAGAGGGGGAGGGGCTTCAAACGAAACCAGCGCATTTTTACGTGTTCTCTCATTCCAATACATACAGTAAATTAGTGGTGTGCGATCCATCGATAATTTTGTTCGTCGTTCAATGGAAATTTCGATGGTATTCAAACATCGAACGATTTTTACAAAACATCGATTGCCAGCGATAGTGGTTTACAAACCATCGATGGAAATTTCGATTGTACTTCGATGGTAAATGGTTGGTTAAGTCAAATCACCAATCAGTCAATAGACTGCGTTAGCTAGGAAAACTGCTAATTAAATACATTAATCTAAACAGTATTCAAAATGGAATATCGAAGCATCGAAGATTCAAGAAGACAAAAAAATTCGATTTCGAAACTGTTTGAACATCGATACATGAGCTGCCATCGATACTATCGCCAAGCACTAGCATATGAAATTTAATAGACGTTAACAGCACATTGTACAATTATAAACAATATACAGTGCAGTATTTCACGTCTTTTTCCTCAATTTTCCTTTGTTAAAAGCAAATGCTCTGGGGTCGGGTGATAATAATAAAAATACGTTAAGCCTACTGAAAGATGATCGAAACAAAATTGAAACCATGATCAAAAAATGGTTTATAAAATAAAATACTTGAAATAATTTTTTTGTATCTGCTACGCATTGTAAAGATTATATACCGTTAAAATTTGATTGAATTCCAACAAAAAGTTTTCAAGTTAATCATTCAACATCATAACGGATGTGCTCTGGGAAAGCACGTTTCACAAGAGCGGAAATATAGCGAAGCCGGACGCACAACTAGTGGTTACTTGGGTTAGAGATGCGTGGGAAGACATTCCCACAGAAATGGTCCGTCGTTCATTTTTAAAATGCGGCATCAGCAATGCCCTAGACGGAACTGAGGATGATAAGCTCTTTGAAGACTATGATGATTCCTGCCATGAAAGTGATGCCGATGAAAATGACACAGAAGATGATTTGGACGACATGTATGAAGAAGAATACGAAAATTTTTATCAACTTTTCGGAGAGTCGGATGAAGAAGATGCTACTTTTGATGGTTTTTCCACACAATGATTTTCTTATTATAAATTTAATGTTTTTGTAATAAAATTTTTTTTTCCCTCATGCGTTGCATTTTTTTCCCTTTTTTGCCCCGGCCTATGCGCGGGTCAAGGCGTTTTTCCACTTTTTGGGCTCAAAAACAGGGCGTCGGCCTATGCGCGGGTCGGCTTATACACGAGTATATACGGTATTCTGTAAAAATATTTTAATCTACCTCTAGAAATTAGAACATCCTAAGATGCAACAAAAAGACATTGTATAATGAATTCCAGAGCGTGTGCGAGTAGCGAACTGATAGCGAAGAAAGCGAGTACCTGTTTGCTTGTTATCCAATATGACGGCGTCGTGTCGATGACATCACAATGACGCGTAGTGAAAAAGCTCTATAGGGGGTCAGGGATTTCAGAATTACTTCGTAAAATCTGGAATTTCGTAGAATGCTAGTTCGTAAAAACGAGGTTCTACTGTATTAATCTCAGTGCACTGATTTATTCAATAATAATCACACTAATTGTGACTCAAGATTTACACTGTCGCTGTTGTTAACACAGCAAATGCACAACCCATCTGAATTCATTCCTTCTGCGAAACCAAAGCACCACTACCATTTACTTTGATGTGATACCTTAATTAGGCACACCATGAATGAGGGATATTTGATAACCATTTCCAATCAAAAGAAACGGCATCTTCCACACAATTAAGAACCACTATTAAAGTGTGACATGTGATGTCAGTGGTTTTAGTTTTATTATTTTTTTTGTTGTTGCCATTATTTTCATAATTTTTTTATTTTCATTGTTTTCATTATTTTTTAGTAAGTAATCCAAAGTTTTTTTTTGTGTATTTACAATGAATATGATTTTTTTTGCCGTGTTTATAATAATAAGATACATTTCTTATAACGAACTTTTAAAATTTATCGGCAACAATAAGTTTCCTTTTTGGGTTAGCGTTGTTGGGTGAGAGGAAATTCCCAGAATCTCAGTGATGCTAACTCAGTAGGAGATTGTTGCGTTTTAAAGTTTTTTTTTTGTAATAAAAAATGTAAATGAAAAAGAAGAGAAATAACTTCCGTCTCGGAGAAGGAAGGTGACATTCAAGGGAGCAGCGAACAACATGGCAGTTAGGCCTATTTTAGTTAGCTTAACGTTTACTTATGGTTGTTAATGTTCTCTCCCCTCATAAAAACAAAAGTCAAGTTCGGTAATATTATTCCCAAAAAGAAATAAACAGTAAAAAGGCAAATAGAACCAAACTTTGTGGTTGTCAAGAACAACTTTGATCGCTTAGGGAACGTTAACGATGTTTGGTCCAATGTTCAACAGTAGCCAAGATCGATCTGCCCCTACGTGTGTTGCAGTGAAGTGGAAATAACCAACTATCGTCGGCGTGGGGCGTTGAGAAGAGAAGATTGGTGAGTGTTGAAATAGTTATTTTTGACGGGACTCTGGGAACGTTGGCGAAGTAAATGCGTGCCTTCGAACAATTGAACTTGCGAATATAGCCCAATTGGAAGAATCCAGAAGGATAGCTGAGGAATTAGACACTAAAAATGAGCTCAGTTTTAAATGAACTGAATAGATGTGTTCCTTATGGAATCCCATTTATTTTGGAATATTAGTTACTCTTTACTAGTTAGTAAAATATGTTCTGAGTGTAAGGTGGCACAAGGGATCAGCTGTTAATAATTAATTTGGGAAACGTAAATTGGGTATTGTTTTGGCATTTTTAGCACTGGTCCTCCACATGAGTAGAAATAATAGGAATGGTGGTCTAAGCTTGACGGGAAGGGCTAATGTGGCCTCCCTTCTAATTGTTCAAAAAAAGGTGCACTCGACGTTTTCATGTACGTCAACGGTCCGGTAATATGTCACAAGGGAATGCAATCTCATTCCATTAACAGAATCTGGGGTACCAGTGGTATGCATACACTTGTAATGACAATATCATTTACTTAAGAGCAAACCTTGCAAAGCCACAGGCAGGTCAGAAGTGAGAGTACACTGCCAAGGAGACGAGGAATGTATTATTAGGAATAGGATACAGATTAATTTAGCAGGGGCCCCTAGTAAATATAATGTACTGACTTGTTGAATAATTGGTAGTAATAAGGTACAAGATAATGAATAAATAATGGCAACATAACTCTTGGTGTAATGGCATTTATTTCAAAATGTGTCGCGGCTAAATCCGTAACAGGTCCCAAGAACCCGTGATCGTGTCAGGGTGAGTGAGAAAGTTACATTTTGGGCACCCCATAATAATAGAACCTCCCCACCCCCCCTTGGCACGTCACAAAAGAATATATGGTTCACACTAGTTAATAACAGACTCGCAAGCAATCCTTCATTTGTTTTCCTGTCAAAAGGCAATGTCTTTGGGACCAGCGAACCCGAATGTGACTAATTGAACCCTGATCTATGGCCCTGCAAGTAAACAACCATGAGACAACATTCTTCCGGATCAACACAACCCCATTATTTGATTAACTGGAAATATTTGTGCTTTTGGCAAGAACTATTGCATCGGGAAACGAGAGAGGGGTTGGCTTATAAAGTTTTATAGAATCAAAAGCCAAATTTAACGAAATTGGCCTAAGTGTAGAAGGTCACTTGGTAATGAATTTGAGGTCCCCCTGGAGAGCAAAAATATATGCTATACCACGCATGCTGGCTTTAAACGGTCGATCGTGATCCAGTCCATTGTGTTCTCTAATTGTATCTGGAAAGTTTTGTTGACGTAAGAAGAGGACCCACCATATCGATGTGAAGATGGGCAAATCGACGAATAGGTGGTATGTTCCCAATAGGGGCTTTTGTATGACGGTGAATCTTGCTTTCTTGGCAGTGTAGGCAACTGTGTGTCTAACTTCTGATATCCCTATTTGTGAATTTTTCTGTTATCATTTTTGTGGTGGAACGTATTGATGGGTGAGAATATTATCATACATAAGCTCAAAAACCTTCTGTCGCATTTTTTTCTGGGGGAGGCCTGTACTTATGTCATATAGGATCGTCTGTCTTCCCATTTAAGATTTGTCACCGCTGTCCTGTAAGCTTGAGTTTCAGGGTCTTGCTGCTGCTGTTTGGCCAGATTCTCATAATCGATTCCAAGATAAATTTCTGAAATTTTGATTCGCGATAGGGCATCCGCTAGCACAATATTTTTACCTGGTATGTATGTCATCATATAAATTGTTTCAGCGATGGCAGAAAGGTGGCATTGTTGTCGAGCTGTCCATGCGTCCGTGGGTTTAGTCAGGACACTGACTAGGGGTTTATGGTCAGTGCATATTGTGTGCATATTACCCTCTATCATATGCCGAAAATATCGAATTACTAAATAGAGGGTGAGTAACTCTCTGTCGAAAGTACTGTATTTTCTTTCCGGAATTCTTAAATTTCTACTAAAAAGAGTGAGCGGTTTTCATTTCCAGTTCACCTGCTGCTCTTAAACCGCTCCAACGGCACAGTTGCTTGCATCAGTTGTGAGGTAAAGCGGGGCGCTAGGGTCAGGAAATTGCCAGAGTAACAGCTTCCGTAAAGGCCTTCTTCACAGCGATAAACGCCTCTTCCTCCTCTTGGCCCTACTTTAGAGTCCTTGGGTTTCCAGAAATGCAATTGTATAACAGTGATAATATGTCGGCGGCATTTGGGATGAACGGGTGATAGAAATTTAACATGCCAATGAACTCTTGGAAATTTTTTATAGTTCTACTTTCGATGTCAACGGTCGAATGCCATTTGCACTAATGTGATGTTCCAAAAAGGTTATCTTCAATGCCCCAAAAACGCACTTGTCAGCACGAACCATGAGGCCATTGATTTGTAAAAGTTGTAGGATATTACGTAGATGGTTTTCGTGATCCTCCTTAATTTCAGAGAACACTAAAATGTCGTCTTCATAAACTGCGCAGTAAGGTATTTGCCCGAAGATCGTGTCCATCATATGCTGGAAAGTGGCTCCGCCATTACGCAATCCGAAAGGGGTGTAGAACAAGACGCAGGATCTAAACGGGATAATTACAGCAGTTTTCGTAACTTTGTCCGGATATACAGGGATTTGAAAAAAAAACTTTCAATAGATCTAGTTTAGAAAAATTTTTTGATTTTCCTATGTTTGTCGTCAGTCTGTGACTTTAGGCTTCGGGTAGTGGTCTGGTTCGGTGCACATATTCAGCTGGCGGTAGTCCCCACATGGATGCCACGTTCCATCTGACTACGGTATCATATGCAATGGCGATGCCCGTGGGCTTGCAGCCTTAGCGCATACACCCATCTTCTCCATTTCAGCTAATGCGTCTTTTGCCATTGTTGACATCCGAGGTAAAAGCCATCGAAATTTAGAGAAAACGGGGGCCCAGTTTGTTTGTATGTAATGATAGATACGATATATTTAATAAATTTCTCTAATCTATTGTAGTTCGGGCTTGAAAACGTGGGAACTTTCAGTTATAATCTTTTGGAAACCATTTTTAAGCAGGTGTCATTCGTTGATTTCCTGATCGATAATCAATTTTAGATTGGTAGCCAAGAACTTGGCTTCTATTAGATGATGGCGTGCAACATCGACTAATAATCGATGGTGGGATAAGAAATCTGCACCCAAGAGTGGTCTCGTCGGCAATTATGAATTTCAACCTGTCGACAACAAGTCTGGAATTCCTCTCCGACGGGTTCATCCAACTAGTCAAGCGATGGCGCAATGCTTGGAAAGGAATGGGGACTATGTCGAAAAGTGAATAGTGCATTACATGAAGACAAATGTGAGTATAAGATAGAAAAGGAATTTTAAAAATCGGTTAACAAATAAAAAAGTTACAGCCATGGAGACCTTATTTATCAATCACCCCTCGTATTTTGTGTAAAATTTCTTCAGGTAAGGCCATCTCTTCTTAATCCGGTGACAACAACAACTGTGGTATACGAGGTGCAACTTGGAGCGGGGAATAGTCACGGTAGTATCACTGAAACAGAAGTCAGATGGGCAATTAAGTCCTGAAGACTGGCAAAGCAGCAGATGATGATGAAATCCAGTCCGAGATGTTAAAGGCCTTAAATCAGGATGGTATCCTGTGGCTGACTCGAGTGTGTCAGGTTGCTTGGATATCTGGACAGGCCCCTAAGCAATGGCAGACAGGAATTGTGATCCCTATCTTCAAAAAGGGAGATCAGAGAGATTGCAACAACTATCGAGGCATCTCTTTGCTCAGCATTCCTGGGAAAGTGTACGCTAAGTGTCTGGAGAAGAGAAGTCGGGAAATAGTCGACTCCAAACTGTCAGGGGAGCAGTGTGGTTTCCGAACTGGCCGAAGCGCGACAGATCACATCTTTGCTCTAAGGCAAATCTTTGAGAAATCCTGGGAGTATGCAAAAGAGGTCTACGCTTGCTTTGTGGACCTCGAAAAAGCATATGACAGAGTTCCTCAGGAGAAGCTCTGGCAAGTGTTGCAAGAGTATGGAGTGGATGGGCAATTACTGGTTGCTATCATGTCTCTGTACGAAAGTTCTGAGATGTGTGTCCGGATAAATGGCATTAAGTCAAGACCGTTCACCATGGGTGTTAGACTCCGCCAAGGGTGCATACTGTCGCCCGTCTTGTTCATTATCTTTATGGACTGGATAGACAGGGGCAGCCGAGGAGATAAGCATGTTTGTGTGGGTGACTGCCTGGTGGAGAGGTTGCTCTTTGCTGACGACCTTGTCCTCCTTGGGTCTTCTCACTAAACCGGTTTGTAGCCAAATGTGAAGAAGCTGGGATGAAGATCAGTGTGGCTAAAACCGAAGTTCTGGTCATTTCAAGACAGCCTGCTCAGTGCGCTCTCCATGTTAGGGGAGCCTCATTGAGACAGGTGGAGAAATTCAAGTATCTCGGGATTGCATTTACGAGTGATGGACGGCAGGAGAAAGAATTGGATGCTCAGATCGGTGCAGCAAGCTGTGTCAGACGTGAACTGTGGCGATCCGTGGTAACGAAACGCGAGCTGGGTAACAAAGCCAAGCTCTCCGTCTTCGAATCTAGCTTTGTCCCCATTCTCACCTATGGTCATGAGGCTTGGGTAATGACCGAAAGAGTGCGATTGCAGGTACAAACGGCCGAAATGAGATTTCTGAGAGGTGTGGCAGGTGTTACCCTACTAGATAGAGTGTACAGCAGCACAATAAGGGAATCTTTAGGTGTTGAGCCGCTACTTCTCCGCATTGAGAGATCTCAGTTGCGCTGGTATGGCCACGTGATACGGATGCCGCAAACTAGTCTTCCTAGGCAGTTGTTATTTTCCAAGCCGGTGGGTAAGAGACCAAGGGGTCGGCCTAGAACCAGGTGGCTAGACTACATGGAGAATCTGGGTTCGAGTCGCTTGGATATTACCAGGGAGGACATGCACCTGATGGCGGAAGATTGAGATCGCTGGAGATCCTCCATAGGGCTGCTGCCCCTGCGACCCTAACGGATAAGCAGGTTTGAAAAGTAAGTAAGTAAGGCCTCGATTACCAGATCTGTTTTGATCTGTGTCCGGGTGATTCCTCTCAAACGAAACTGTTTCCGCACAGCGGAACCATATCAGCGGGTCCTGTGAAGCGAACGACAGCAATGGTAGACTTATGGCATTGGCTTCCATGACGATCGGCTCTTCTTCCGTTTTTGGCATGTCGAAAAAATGTCGGGTCACCAGTGTAATAGTATTACAAAATGAGCAAGCAGACGAACTGAGAATGACTGACTTTATTTTACCAATTTCCCATCTACACGAAAAGGCGATGATATCATACCTTCAACAACCAATCAGAAGACATGTAATACAAACACAGTAGCTTAGCCCTGAGCCGCACGCTGATTGGCTGCCACAGCCCTTATAGGTAAAAGTTGGTATAAAAAAAAAAAAAAAAAAAAAAAAACGTGGTCGCATCCCTATTAAAAATGTCGTTTGTTTCATAATTTGAGAGAATTCCCCGTAGCCTTTTCTCTTGCCAATTTTCCGCTGCTTCTAAGTTGGCATCCAAACCTTCTCCCAAGATTTGTGGCCAAGTAATTCAGTTTCTCTCACGGAATGTAAAAAGCCATCCATTACTGGCTTCAAAATTTTCAATTTCTAAAATCCCAGCATACTCTTTGGCTTTACCCTGAAGCACTGGGCCTGAAATGGTACATTTTGTGGACCTTATGTCTTTGAACCATGTAGCTAGCCTATCATCAATTTCCTGGTAATTTCCTGGAATAATGCAAAAAATACTCTTTAAAAAAATGATTTTCAATTTAGAGATCAAAAAAAGAAATTCGAAAAAAACTGAAATGTATACATGTATTGTACATATTGTAAGTCTTACCTAGTCTTAAATGTTTTCTTTCTGGACAGAGTTGGGACTTCTCCGCTAGAGTTTGAATTGCGTTATGGTCCTAGATTATGGCGAATACTGTAGTCTTAGGAATTCCGAAATGTTTGGCAACATCTACCGTAATTTACGGTAATAATGCCGCAGCGGTAGTTAAGCAACATTCTTCTTCAGTTTCATCATTATCGTCAGCAATAGTTTTGTATGGTTAACAAGCAGCTCTGTGATGTACAATCATGACAACAACGATTTCAGAAAACTGATACTGCTTCGATGTGATGTAGTTGCATTCAGTCGTGATGAAAATCAAATGAAATTAGCGCATAATATACATTACAGTACCTTAATTTTCCTCCTGTATATACAATGTACAGTTCATTATTTATTACATTTATTCACTTTTCATTTGAATTTCCCAATTCCCGTCGCCATTTTATCACATCGAAACAAAGTTGCCCTTCATTAGGGGGTGGCCATGGCCTGGTTGTCTCAACGGTTGGCTCGCTGATCGATGGAGTTAAGCAACTGCAGGCACGGCCAGCTGCTGGCTGGGTGACAGCCAGTGGCTTGAGGACCACTGCTGGATGGGACGGCTATTTGGGGCACAGCTGTTGGGGGACTTTAGTCTGACCCATTTGCTGAGTGACCAGTGCTGGATGTCCACCAGCAGCTGGTGATAGCCACTGGTTTGTTCGTCCGCCAGCAGCTCTTCCATCAAGAACCCCCCGTGCTTCGGAGGGCACGTTAAGCCGTCGGTCCCAGCTGCTACTGTCATCTCGTAGAGTGTCGTTAGATACTGGGATGGCGCAAACTCCCTCGAAGGAGTAAGTGCGGTAGATTATCGCAGAACGTTCTGTGATAATCTACCCTCTGTACAAGATAAGATAGTGCCCTTCGTGGATTGAGAAGGTACATTCGTATTTTTTTTGGTGCCGGAAATTCAAATGAAAAGTTGCATAATGAACTTCAAACGAAATTAGCGTATAATATACATCACAGAACTTTAATTACCCCGTATTTTCATTATATATTACAATATTTCACTTTTCATCTGAATGTCCCGTCGCCAAAAAAATACGAATGTAAGTTTTCAAATATGAAGGCCAACAAATATGTGGTAAAGTGGCATTCCGTTCATATTGATCACTTTCGCCACTTTTGCTTTGCAATAATGGCCGACAGTGAAAGCGTACCCCACCTCGAAGTATGTTCCGAATGAGTTTATAGTTATGTAATGTAGTCAGGATACACGTTTTTTTTAGGATAAATCTTCACTTTTAGGTGACGGCGACGCACACTCGCTACGCTCCCGTAACACAACGGCCAACTCCCGCAGCCAGCTTATGATTGGCGCGCACACACATAGTTATAGTGAAAATGGGAAACGAAATTGGTCTTCAAGGAGAACAAGTTGCCTGTTATATATATATTTCTTTTGTGTTTTTTAATTAAAATTTCTTATAGCTGGATACACGGTAGGTGCGAAGGAGCTGAAGATAAAAGCGTAGATTGTTTTACATTTTTTATTTTTAAAAGTTTTTTTCTCTTAGGTTTCGATTTCTTTTAAGTTTCGTTAGGTTTCTCGTAGATTTTTGTGTTTTAATGCTCATATTTTTTTTTCATAAAAGTGTGACATATTGTAATATATCACTACATGTTTATATAATTTATTCAAACATGTGTTGTACTTATTGCTACGATAGGCAGCATGGAAGATTGACCTCTAATTTCTATTTACAACCTAATTTACTTAATATGTTATTCATCTTGTAATGGTAATTTATCATCTATTTTATTTTGTAAAATTTATTATAGTGAATTTTGTCTTTGCTTTAGACAGTCGGTGTCTTAGGCCTCATTCCTAGCCCTTGGTCTTTGGTAGTTTTGGCGGGAAAAATTTTACTGCTAAGAAGGGGGTAGGCGATTAGTCAAGGGGATTAGGGAAGCGGGCGTGGGAGCGAGCGCTTGAAACACCGATTGGCTAAGTTTTATTATTTTATTTTTTTTCTCCCTCTGCGGGACTGTTGAAAAAGAAAGATTGGAGAAGGAAAAGGAAGGATTAGGACACTTGCGATACAGCTTTCGAAACAACAAGTTGTGGAACAAAGACGAACGTTGGAGGCCATGGTAGCTGCGTAGCACGAGGTAGCGTGTTAGCGTTCGGCTCCGCGTCGGGCAGCAGAGTCTCGGCTTGCCTCGGCGTGGAGGCCGGACAGGTGCGGACCGAACGAAAGGTATGCGATGACCATGGGTAGGAGACCCAACGGCTATGAAGAGACAGAGCCTGTGAAGCATCTGGCGACAGCGGTGATGGCAACCGCGGCTCTCAAGGTTACAAGTAGGAACCACCGACTGTCCACCATCACGAAGTGAATCGGCGGGAGGCCGCGCTGGCCGTGGGATTCGTGGGCACGCCGTGGCGGATAGTGGCGTAGCGGATTGGTGGCCAGGCGAGCCAAGCAATGTGGAGCGGACAACGGCGGCAGCGGTGGGGAACACGGACCCCTTGGAGTTGGCAGTGCGCCGACAGCACGACCTAGTGTGGAACAGAACTCTGGTTCGAATCCAGTAAGTGAAAAAAATGATTCAGAACGATAATGCGCTCATAATGACGAGGTAGATTCAACATCAACAGGGCGATGTAGTGTTATACATAACGGGGATAAATCAAAAGGGGATAGGGATTTTAGTTTACGTTTGTATGTATTGTTTCAATTCTTACGATATAGAGAATAATGTATTTTGCGTTAAGTTAGTTATGGATCCATTAAGTGAATTACAATTTCCTTTAGTTTGCTTATCATTATTGCTTGTATTTATTATGCTTCAACTATTTACTTTGTGATATCTAAATAAAGAATGTTCCTTAGAGTTTATTTCACGTAATCTTCCATGCTTCCAGCTTTCTTAATTCTAATTAAGATGGGATAAAGGGGTCTTAGTTTACTTTGTCTATTAAGGGGGTTATAAAGTTATTGCGGCCACAAATCTTCTAGTTTTTTTTGTTATAAAATCAAGTCACTATGCGATCTCAGGTAAGGTGCAACTCCGGATGATGCGAGTTGGGGTGAGAGACGTGAAAGGGGTGTTATTGATAATGGTTAACAAATAGCACTATACCTCAACCGTCACAAAAGAATAAATGCATTGAAATCTAATAAATCCCCACCAGATTATAATATAGGAAAATAAATAATTACGTGTAAAACAGAAAGTTTGAAAGCATAACGAGTTTCTGTGGCAGTTAAGTCTTATCAAGAACAGATGAAGGAACGATCTTACTCTTATTTACTGATCGGACTTTTTATCTCGATGCTCGGGGCTGACTATCAAAAAGTTTCATGAGTACGCACGCGGGGCTAAACGGTCATGAGAGTGCTTGAGAGGTGTTAGAAACACCAGTATTATAGATTATTATTATTATTATTATTATTATTATTATTATTATTATTATTATAAGCAAGAGCATGGTGGAGTATATCTTCACCATGAGCAGAGTATGTTTCAAATTTGCCAAAGCGACGTGCAGCCAAAATTGAAAAGGCTTAAGAGCAATCGTGCAGCAGCAAGGCAGTTAGGACTCGACGAAAAATGTATTCGACGCTGGAAGAAATGTATGCAAATATATATATGTACGAAATTAAAAATTTTTCCCCACTGAAATGCGTATTACGTTTATTGAAGCATATATAAAAAAAACTGTTCTTAGATTACAGATTGCATATCGGCCGGCCTCCGTGACATTTTACATTTATTAACTATTAATTAACTACACGGTAATTAAAGTTCTGAGATGTATATTATACGCTAATTTCGTTTGAAGATCATTATTCGACTTTTCATTTGAATTTCCCATCGCCAAAAAAAATACGAATGTAACTCAATATGAACAGAATGCCACTTTACCACATATTTGTTGGCCTTCATATTTGAAAACTTACATTCATATTTTATTGGTGACGGGAAATACAGATGAACAGTGAAATATTGTAATATATAATGAACTATACATTGTAAATACAGAGTAATTAAAGTTCC
>JAHWFO010026423.1:75608-87152 GCA_023313115.1 Rhysida immarginata | reverse complement strand
CGATGTGATAAAATGGCAACGGGAAATGGGAAATTCAAATGAAAAGTGAATAAATGTAATAAATAATGAACAGTACATTGTATATTATACACTAATTTCGTTTGATTTTCATCAGAACGGAATGCAACTGCATCACATCGAAGCAGTATCAGTTTTCTGAAATCGTTGTTGTCATGCTGTTTGGGAAAATAAACGGTAGTTACGCCGCAACGGTAGTTAAGCCGCACAGGCATTTTTGACAACTTTTTTATTAGATAAGCTGTGGTGTTATTACCGTAAATTACGGTATCTATTTTCTACCTTTGTCAAGCTCTTAAAATATTCAGCTTTTCCTTTAGTGAAAACTGTTTTCTTTTATTGCTTTCTGCCATGACAATCTGTAATTTTTGTGTTAATTGTTGAAATGATGCTCCTACTTGAAAAATGCCGTGTTTACAAAAACACACGTGGTGATAAAACACAACTTAATAAAGACAATAGTCTTTTACTAAAGTAAACACTGATTAACTTCATTAAGCGATTAGCTGTACTAAACAGTGATCTGCCACTAAGCGATTTTGATGCATTGCTATTGGTCACTTTCACATCGGCTGTTCAAGGTATTGACCAATCTGAGCAAGAAATTCGACCTATGAACATTGTAATGAAGGGATAGTTTAACCTAGGGAACATAAAATTAGAAGGTCAATCTGAAATTTACGTTAATTTGAGGTACGTTAACCTGAAACTTTTTAACATTAAAAGACTAAGATTTCTGCTGGGGACTTTAAATTTGAACGTTATTTTAAAATGTACGTTAAAGTGAGGTATGTTGTAATGAAATTTTACTGTATATGGATGAGGAAAGAGTTATACACTTTAGTGGGATGTTAGATGGGTTGGGTTTTCTGCCAATAGATGACATATATCATGGAATCAATTATCTTTTGTAAAATATATCAGATATTGAGGGGCTTCAAGAATTACTCGATTATTTTAGTAGCACTTAAGTGTGAGGCACCTATCACCAGATCCAGCCTCCAGCTTGCCCCAACGGCACAATCCCCCCGTTGGTTATTAGATCGATTCCACCTTTGTTTGAATCTCACAGAAAACCTCCACATAAGCAAATTAAAAGTGCCACGAAGAAGCATCAGAAGAGATTTAAGAACCTGTACTTAGACCGTGTGCAAAAGAACAAGACGTTGCCGGAATTTTTAAATGGTATAGGATATGCAATCAGGCTAGATTGGATTGAAATTATTGTCCTACACTCTTAACATTTATGTACTATTTAATTTTTACTTAATAAATATTTAATTTCCTGTATGTGATCAATTTTGTGCAATACTTATATAGAGTTACTAATTTTTTCTGAAAATAAGGATACTGAAGTTATGGTATGAACAGCTTGGAGCAGATGTCCACTTTCCTGTTATTGCCATGGGGCAAATGTCCTACACTATACTAAAACATTGCTTGGCACCAGGGTGAGAAATTGAGACAATGGAGATGGAGGGGGAAGTGTTTTTTGTTCTTTTTAAAAAGGCAATGAGAAGTTTTTTTTTTCCCCACAGAAAGTCAGAAAAAGTAGGCCAAAAGTTGCCTTTTGACGATTTTCATGAAAAAAGTAGCATTTCGGTAGCCTTTTCAAAAAAGTAGGAAAAAGTAGCCTAATGGTAGCCCTGTGGTTAGCAAATCAGCTAACCAATTTCTATAAGGATGGAATTTAGAAGCTGGTCCTACGATATGATAAGTGCCTTAGTATAGGTGAAATTATGTTGAAAGTAGATTAAGATCCAAGCTTTCATATAAAAGTTAAGCTGTTAAAGAAATTGTCCTTGTTTTTCTTTTTTTTTAATATCAAAATGGTACGTAAAACCACGCATCTTATTTGAAATTATTTTCAATCATGACTTTGTGTAACTTACTTATGAATTCCAGAATAAGTATTGCGGTTTTTCACCTTTCTCAGTGTTTCAGCTTCCTTCTTCAATTGTTCATATAACTCAGCTGCAGTGAACTCTTTCTGACGCATTAGAGGAAGAAGCTTAAAATCCAGGATAATATTTCTATTAAATTTACATTCTCATTCAGATTAAAATAATGAAAATATTATATTATTATAAAGAAATTTAAGATGCAATTTTTAAAACTACAAATGTTTTTGAAATTAACTCATAATCAAAACAGAAAAATAAAAATACTTTTATTTCATCAGGAGGTTTTGCATCAAATACTAGTTTTTCGGATATCTTCTCAAGATCATGTGTAGCAATAGTTGCTAATTTGCGGTGATTACATTCCTCTTCGTGTAATTTTGTCTGTAAGTAAAAATAGGAACAATAAACAATTCGAATCCAAGCCAATTTACATAAAAAAAAGTGCAGAACATGAATACAATTTACGAGCTCAAAAAAGAATCAAAGGGATATACACCAAAAGTGATCAGCTACTATCTACTATAGTAATGGGTGATTCAGAATTTAATGTGCATGGAAACTTGTATCTTGTGCCGAACTCAGAAAGAGAAGACAATTCAACCTCCGACCAGCTACTGCACAGTAACTTTTGAATCGCCCTGTACATCCAACAAGATTGGAGTAGGTGTGGCTTCGACTTGATATTGATTAAACATATCAGGCAGTAGACGCTCATGGAATTATCTATGCAGGCGTCACTCATTCATAATGTGCAGAGATCAGAGATCATTACAGCTACTTCAAGTATTCTTTCAACAAACCCTTTGGAATTCGAGAATGAACTATTCACAACCAAGATAGAGATTGTGTGAAATTTATTTTCGTATTTTAAAGTCAAGGATCCTGATAAAAACAATTCAGTGCTAATAGAGAAAACATCTAAAGCAACACAGAAAACATCTAAAGCAATTCAGCAATCTCCATTCGAAGAATCATTCAAAATGTAGATAAGGCTACTTTGGAGATGCAAGCAAGCACACCAAATCAATGACATTTATTAAAGATAAACTCCGAATCCTATTGTTAACAGCGCCACCAAAGTGAAGCAACTTGAAGCCATTATAGTCTGGGCAGGAGTCAACCGTGGAGTACCAAGCTGTCTGGCTGCTTTCTCTTTGACCATTTCGGGCCCGAGGAATAATTATTTCAAAATCATTCCTCAAAGTTATTCTGCGTGTAACTGTGCAAGCAAGACACAAAAAAGGAACAGGAATCATTTTCCACAAGCATAAATTAAGAATACGTAACTGAAATGAAAATACGTAACTGAAATGAAAATACGTAACTGAAAGATGAACGAAACGAAATTGAAATTAATCGAAACTATAAAGAAATTGAAACCATGATCGAAAAATGCTTTATAAAATATAAAATACTTCAAATACAAAGTTAACGAAAAGATAAACTTATTACTCAGTCATCTGCATGTGAAAGAATTATTAATCAGCTACTCTCATGTTTAGCCATGTACACTATATGATCACAAATATCCGGACACATGCACGTTTGCGCTCTAGCCACGATTTCATGGAAATCAATAGGGCGTTGCACATCCCTTTGCCCGAATCACAGCTTCCACCCTTCGGGGAAGACTTTCCACCAAATGTTGATAGGTATTTTCCGGAATGTTCCTCCATTCCTCCCGAAGAGCGAGAATCAGTTCAGGTACAGAAGTTGGCCGATGTGATCTGGCCCGCAAGCGTCTTTCCAATTCATCCCACAGACTCTCTATAAGAATGAGGTCGGGACTTTGTGCCGGTCAACCCATTTCTTCGACCCCCGAGTCCGCAAACCACTGCTGTACACGCCTCGCTTTGTGGCACGGAGCATTGTCGTGTTGGTAGAGAAATGGCCCGTTTCTGAAAAATTGCCACAACGTTGGAAGTGCACAGTTGTCCAAAACATTCCGATAACGGTCGGAGTTCATGATTCCTTGCACAGGAACGAGCTGGCCCAGTCCGTACCAAGAAAATGAGCCCCACACCATGACTCCTCCTCCGAACTTGACTGTGGGCTCTGTGCACTCAGGTAAGAAGCGTTCTCCAGGTATGCGCCAAACCCAAACTCGTCCATCGGATTGCCAGAGTGTGTAGCGAGATTCGTCTGTCCACATTACACTTTTCCATTGGTCCATTGTCCAGTTTCTGTGGGCTTTGCACCACTCCAGACGTCGCTTGGCGTTGACCCTGCTGATGTGGGGTTTGTGGGCAGCAGCACGGCCATGGAATCCCATCGTGTGCAGTTCCCGACGAATTGTCATGGTACTGGCATCATTTGCAGAGGCGTTTCGAAACTCTGTGGCAATTTTTTCCGCCGAGGACTTCCGGTTGCTGCGGGTGACACGACGAAGCACTCGACGGTCTCTATCCGTTAATTTCTTGGGTCTACCGGTTCGTTGTTGAACTGTTGTTGATCCCCGGGTCTTCCATTTCATAATGACATCGCCTACTGTTGACTTGGGTATCTGAAGAAGGCTGGAAATGTCAAGCACGGACTTGCCGCACAGGTGACATCCAACGATGGTTCCACGTTGGAACTCACTGAGCTCTGCCGAACGACCCATTCTTGCCAATGTCCAAGCAGAGTTGTGTCTGAAGGTGTGGGAAGCTATTTAAATGATGTGCAAGTCATTATCATGTGACATTGGGCCAATCTATGATCTGTGAGGGGTGTCCGGATATTTTTGATCATATAGTGTATTTTGCATCATCTTCACTCATTTTCGGCCATGACTGTTCTGGGCGGCAGAGCTTCCTAATTTACTTCAAGTTTTGCAGCTGGCTTCGGAGTCTATCTTTAATATAAGTCACTGCACCAAACCATTCACCTTTCTTCCACGAATGGAAAGAAGTGGATAAGGGAGCTGCATGTCACTCTTGAAAATTGAAAAATGCAGTTGAACAAATTATTCGGGTGGAACAAAAATATTGGAGGACCGATTGTTTAATTGAAGAGCAAGTGGAACCGCTAATAAACCACATAAACATCGAGAATAGTAGCAGTGATGAAGAGTGGGATGACATTGACATTCTTTCGCAATCTCCCTAGCTTGAAATTAAAAAAAAAATAGACTTCAGACCATTTAAAAGGACCAACATACTGAAAGGCCACCAAATAAACAAAAGAGGTCAGAAACTTTGTTTTTATACTTTTATTGAAATATTTGTAGTAAAGTGGATCACCCTAAGCTTTGGGATCCAAAGCACTCCAAAGACTCGTTTTCAGAAACTGCCACTAGAAGGAAATATAGTTCCTTCTTCCAGCTTGCTGTTGGCAGCTTCATAAGCTTCATCGTGACCGTTCAAGTGAGGAAAAAAATTGTGATCATCGTCGCCTGCTTCCTTATGGTAAGCTTTTTGTGTCTTCTAAGGTAACAGTGAGTTTAACCGTTATCATTTCAGTAAAGAATAATGATATCAATGAGATATTTTGATAAGTAAATGTGCAAATGCCTGGCTCCACATGGACGGAAAGCTTGACTCTGGAGGCATTTGAATTTTTTTTTTAATCTTCACATGTGTAAAGAGGCACTTAACGTCCTGCAGACGCCCTAACATGGATCAATTCTTATGGGAAGCAAACAACCAACAAACGATCCAACCAACAATCAACTACACCCAACTCTTCTATTGATCAGGAGAGTTGTGGATTTGTGGTGGAAATTTCTATAATGCTGCTTTCACCAGAATGGTAAACTGGATCCAGTGCACAAAGTACGCAGTGTGGTCATGAATATTGCATTGGATCAAGCGAAAAATGTTTACTTGGAAAATGTATTTTAAAAGAATAAACTTACTTGCCTTTGAATGTGGTCAAATCAATGTAGTTTTGATGTGATCCTCTTTGCAGGTCAATTCACGCAAAGCGAGTCATGGATGGGGACAAAATTAACAATTTTTTTTAATTACTTTTCATTACCAATTCAGGCTTCTTTTTTTATCCGGGTGAATCTGATGCACTGTTAAATAATGAGCATTATTTCAAGGAGATTATCAGCTTATTTTTTTTCCAGTGTTTATTTCTGTTGAAACTAATGCACTTATGGAGTCGCTACCAGGGCTTGAAATTCAGGGCAGGATGGCGGGATTCTCGCCCAAGAAAACTTTAAGGAGGGGAGTTTCCCCGCCCGTGAAATTTAATCATATTAAATGTTTTTATGATTTTATTAAGATTTATAGATGATGTTATTTTTTTCTTTATATCTTACAATATAAGTTTTGGATACGAATCTTTTCCGTCCATAAATCATTAGATTATGGGTTTAATTTGTCATCAGTCATTGGTGAATTTTTTCATGGAGATTTAACTTTTGAACCAATGAAATTTCGCTAGTTCCAATCGTCACCGTTGCGGTATCGTCAAGAGAAAAATAGGAATTTATTGTGTAGCTCATAGATTAGCATTGTGTTTAGATGATACCTCAAAATCGTGTCCAGAGATTGCTAAATATCAAGACACTTTAAAATCCATTTTTATGTATTTTAATGGTATTTAATTTTGTATAACATAACGGATTATATAGATGAAGGCAGGAATAAAAAGTCGAAACCGGTTGGTTATCTATTTTTTACCAAACATGCTGTACTGCAAGATCACAATCCTTTATGTTAATAGCTAAGGTGCAGAAGAACCTCACATCTATGACTATATAAGTTTTTGTTTATTGAAATATAAGAATTTATTACATTTATTTGATGACTGAGTTTTTGGTATATTATTTTTAACACATTTAATTTATGTACAAAACTTAAATTAACCTCTTCACGACCAGTGACGAACATGCGTTCGTCAAGCTAGACCCTCCGTTAAATACCATGAAGAACGTGCGTTCGTCATTTTCAGCTATTAATTCTATTAAGCAAATGAAAACGTGCTTTTTCAGGAATGAAGAGATAAAATCATTTGGAACAGTTTATTCTTTTATGGGTCCATTTTCCTGTTGATAGATGGAAACATTGCGTTTATTTTTGATTGCTTATTTCAAAAACCTTGTAATCGTATTTGCACCGTTTTTACATTGTTTTTGCTCCAATGGATGATTATGGATGATTATGATTACAAGTAAAAAATGGATGATTATGTCGATGCAAGTAGTGATGCCAAAGATCCTGATTTTGAAATAAATACCGATTCTGAAATAGAAATATTCATACAAAATTGTACATGACGAACGCACGTTTGTCATTGGTTTGGCAGATAGTACATAAAATCTGGTCCTGGTAGTATCCTTCATTAATTTAAGCCGGTCGTGAAGAGGTTAAAATATATTGAAAAATCACTTGTATAACCTATAATTTATTGTCTCCCTCCCAAACAGTTCAACTCCCCTCCATTTACAAACATAGGAGGGGAAGATCCCCTCCATGAAAAATTTGAATTTCAGGCCCTGCACTACCCTATTTGTGAATCATTTTTAAAATTATTTTAATTCTAATTCATTAAAAGAAATAACAAAAGATTTTATTTAATTAATAAAATAACATTGACGATTTAATTTTTTAAAATTATATTTTCAATTTTTTTTTTTAAAATATAATGTGCACCATAAAGTAATTTGACTACGAAATAAAAAGTAAAATTATGTTAGAAAACGCTTCATAATTAAGACCTGTAAACCAGGAATGATCAATTATTTCTCTGATTGCCCAATTCAGAATTTCCTAAGCTCTGCCCATTCCAATTTTTGCTGGATCAATTATAGAAAACTGCAATATAAATTTTTTGAAATTTTCCTATGTCACGTGAATTTGACATATTTTAGAGAAGAATGATAACCTGAAGATCCCTGGTTCGAGTCCAGGATATGTAATTTTCTTTACTATTTTCCTCTATCAATATCGGAGGTAATGGCATGAAAAAAATCCTCCTAAGACTATTTTCCAATTATTATCGATAAATTTTGTTTTATTAAAGATAAAGTCCTAGACTACTGATTTAGCAATCAGAAGACCAAATTCTGTAACTTACGAGGAGACTACTTGTACTCAGACTCACTAATTTTGATGGAAAAAATTGTAGGAGTACTTTTCTTTCAATTAATGTCTCATGCAAAGCCATTCAATGCACTTCTCAAAATTAACAGAGAAAAATATATTCTTAAAATCTATTACCAACACTTGTGCAGTAGAAATACCTATAATGGCCCAGTGGTAAGTCGTTGGAGTGGCCAAGTGGTAAGTTGCTGAATTCTGGTGAGAATGAACTTAATTTGATGCCCTATGGAGGTCATGATGATGTTCCTCAGTACATGTATAGGAACTATATACACTGCCCTGACAAAAGTATCCAGACACCTCACTGTACGTGCCCTCTATGGAAATACTGTCGTCAGTAACTGTTGGATCAGCCTTTGCTACAACTACTACTGCAACACAATGAGGGAGGCTGTCCACATGTTGTTTACACTCCACTTACGGTGCCATTCTGTTGTCAAACGGTCCAGCAACTGATGACGATTCATGATTGGTGGCATGTGTATCCATACACAGTGCTCCACCACATCCCAAATGCTTCGACGGATGTCCTCACAGGCGAACCATGCCTATGTTGAACAAGAGCGTGACATGGGACATTGTCCTGCTGGAAGAAGCAGTCAGATGAAGTGCTATAGAACTTCATCTCTTGGTACTGTAACAAAAGTTCTTTTGACACACAAATTTCTTCTCTATAAAGAAATTTGGTAACTGATTTAGTTTTATTTGCTTATTTATCCTCTGGATAGTTAAAAGTTTATTTGGTTTTTATTTTTAGTTAAAATCTGTGGTCTGGATCTCCTAAACTATCCTAAAAGTTCGTCTCCCGTGACAACGGCAGTTTTATTTTTAGAAACCATTGTTGGAAGCCAAGCAATGGGGCGTTGCCATGGAGACGAAGAGTTCATATCGTGAGCTGAGAGGTGAGGTTGGGAAGGACCAGGGATTAAAGCCTCTGATTGGGTGAAAATCTTGAGCAGGAAATAATTCCAATAAAACAAAAAAGAACAGCAGGAGCCATTGAACTGTTCGGACACAGTTTGTGCTCTGAAACTTAAGCCTATCGCTTAAGAACAATGGAGGCTCGTAAAGCACATGGACACTAAAGTACGCTTTTGGCATAACAAGCCAGTGAGTGGGCAGAGCTACATAATGCTGAGTGAATGCAAAGCTCTTGAGAGACATTTGCATCGGTAAACTTCAGTGAACTGTTTTGACTGTGTCGTGGAGATGAAAAAATCTTTGCATTTCCATACTGGAGAGAAGACAGGAGCAAAGTGAAATCTAGTGACCTGGACGACTCAGCCGGGAAAAAAGCAAGGATGTTGAGCTAAGGAAGGCTAAGCCAGGAACGAATGGGAGTAACACGGGCTTAATACCTAGTCAATAACAGAAGTTCTTTTAGACAAGAGGCGTCTGAAGAGAAACGAAAAGTCAACGCATCGTAAGGAGAGATGACGGCTAGAAGCAACACAAAAAGACACAGTACCGAGAAGCCACAAAGGAGAAAGAAATTGTGTGCAGCAAAGAGCAACGCTGTGTGTGTTCATTTACATGAGGAGTTATTCTCATCGTACATCACAGGTTGTGTCAAGAGTATTTGTGTGTGCAACAAGTTTCAAGAGCATAAAAAATGCGAGTACTCTCAAGTATATATCTGTCTTTTAAAGATAAAAGATAAAATAAACGTCAGATCTAGACAGTCAACACGAGTCATGTGAGCTCAGTTCGTTAATGATAATAACGATTGTTTTATATGTGCTAAATTTGTGTGGGGTAAATTATTCTTAAGAACAGTGAATTAAGATCAAAGAGGCACTTTTGATATTTGTTTTAGTATTGTAA
The DNA here is from genome assembly GCA_023313115.1 of Rhysida immarginata. Lineage (NCBI taxonomy): Eukaryota > Metazoa > Arthropoda > Chilopoda > Scolopendromorpha > Scolopendridae > Rhysida > Rhysida immarginata. The sequence goes on along the minus strand of JAHWFO010026423.1, from coordinate 77,374 downwards.
CTTGTTTATTTCATTGAAGTAGAATTGTTCAATTTCATTAGAAGTAAGTTTTCTTTTGTTGCATGCTAGTAATAACTTTTGATTTCTCAAGCATCAATAACTTTTGATTTCAATTTTATTTGAATCCTAGTAAGTCATTGGAATTTTGATTTCATTTTGCATTTATGTTAAACTGTGACATTCTATGTCAGTGAGTATCACATGGGCCCAGTGGGAACCGAGCATTAGGGGAAGCCTGGCAATTGGGTGGAGGACAATTCAGTGGATGCGACAATTGGGTAAACGACAATTGGGTTGAGGCGACAATTCAGTGGGCGCGACAATTCGTTGAAAATGCAAATTCGAATGAGATTTTTAAATCACCGAAGAATTTTAGATATTTAACTCGTTGTTTGTTTATAATTGACACATCTTTATTGCAATTATAAAGCAACTTACTTCATTCACTTTATGTCGAAGTTACTTTTTATGCGGGAATCTTTTATTTATTATTTATTAGTTTATAAGTAAATGAGCTTATTTCTTCATTATTTCTTAATTTATTCAATCTTTGTGTAATATGTGCAACATTTTCTATTTAGCTTTATTGGGTAGTGATAATTCCAAATATAAAATAAAAGAAACAAAGAGGAAGCCAGTAATGCTCGAGAGGTGGCAACACCAGGGATAGAGAGAAGAGTAATGGCGACCAGTTGAATAGACGTTATAATTTACTCCTTATGATTATTTGTATTACTTAGTTATTAAATTAATTGTTTGCTTTTAAAACCACCCGCCTGAGTTATTAAGACGATTCTCTACATTTCAGAAGTGGGATATCAAACAACATCAAGCCGTAAGAGCGTGAGACCTACGGAAAACAACGAACGAGGTAAAGTGACAAAATCGAAACTTTTTAATTAGACAAAATATTCAGTGAAACTATTAACAAACTTAAAAGTGAATAAAAAAAAAAAGCTGAAATGGAAGTGATTCAGAGAAAGTTGATGGATGGAGAGCCTATAAGCCTTGATGAACTTGTAATGCTAAAAATGAAGGAGTTAAAGCTGTTATTAAAAGTGAGAGGGCTAAGAATTCCCGCCCGAATACGAGACGCTGCTTATGAATTGTGGAGAGCAATACGAGCAATGGAAGACGATCTCTATGAAACGGGAGACGAGGAGGTTGACCTCTTTGCCGAGCAGAGTGAACCTAATGACGGGGTAACAGCTTCTGAGGCAAAGGTAAACAGAGACAAGATGACGGCGGTGCAAATGATACAGACGGTTATACAACAGTTTTCCACGACCATGACTGAGGTTCTACGGCAGCAGCACGAGCGATCCCGGACGGGTGGAGCAAACCAAGTAGATGAGATATGCCATACTCCGCAATTACCGACGCACAGTGGCACGGTTGTAAAAATATCGACTTAAAATTATAATTCAACTTTTTTTTTTACATTTTAACATAGAAATTGGTGTATTGTTACAAATATATGAATAAATAATTAAAATTTAAAAATAAATTATGTATTAGCAAAAAAAATTTAGGCCTAATAAAATAAAATTCAACTAAAAAGCAAACAAACCAATGAATTTTATAAAACTACACTAATTAACTAATAAATTAACCAATAACTGTGATTCAATTTTTAAAAATTTTTAAAAATTAGTTGGTTGATTGATTTGAACCTTATAGGAGAAGGTTTTGCTCTTTGGGTTTTTATTAATTAATTTATATTATTATTATTATTATTATTATTATTATTATTATTATTATTATTA